>JADRCD010236939.1:16261-23761 GCA_019843815.1 Montemys delectorum
ACCTGCAGGCACAGCTGTCTTTCCTCTCCACCTGCAGGCACAGCTGTTCTTCCTCTTCACCTGCAGGTACAGCTGTCTTTCCTCTCCACCTGCAGGCACAGCTGCCCTTCTCCACTTGCTAGCAAACATTCTTGCCTTTTTTTTCATGTCTATTGACACACAGGTTTATTTATCTCATTTCATTTTATTTGATGCTTAATTGGTTGTTTGTTGTTTTTGTAGTGTAGTATAGTGTAGAGTGAGCGTCAAACCAGGTCCCTCTAGATTCTTGACACAGGCTCTACCCCTCAGTTACATCCCAGCTCAGCACTTGGGCAAATTTAGAAACTTGAGGAATCCTCGTACAATTTTCTAGTAACATACCATAACTTATAAGAACATGAATCTGGTCATTATCCCTCTCCATATTTTATGGAGATTTCTTTATCTTAAGTCCTCAATAGCCTCTTTGGGTTTTATTGTTGATTTTGAATTTATAATAAAATGATAATAATAAAAGAAAATATTTTATTTGAATATTTTTTAAAACTTGTTGACATCTTAGAAAATAATCCCTTCTCCTCACTTTCTCCATCCCATTTTTCATAAATATATGATATGCACTATTATTTCAAAACAAATAAATACATGTTTTCAAAGTATATAACTACAATTTTTGCACAGCAAATATAGGTTGATATAATCTGTGTGTATCGACTAATATACAACGGTACATTTAGTTGAGTTAAGGACCAGATAAATTGGATTTCTGGTGTTCTTCTATTTTGTTGCTGTGATTTTTAGCTATAGATGCACACTCACATAATCATCATCAGATTGGGGCAAAAACCACTCGCAGCATCTCACACATCAATCCCTCACACCTCACACACATAAAGAAGTTGGCCAGTTCCTTCTGTAACAAACCTTTCTGTGGGTGGGGCCACAGAGCCTGTGCTCTTTGGTTTGTTTGGTGTCTTTCACTCAATAGGATGTCCGAGACTACAACTTACATCAGTTTCCAATATTCTTAAAACTGCTATAGGATATCCTACGTTCCTCGACTTCTTTTTGAGAGCTCCTATTAGTGGACATCTAGGTTGTTTCCATTTGAAGTTATTCAAAGGTGAAGATTGAGCATCTTGTCCATGTTTGTTCATTCTTGCTGACATCTTGGAGGAATGCTAAGGTGGAACTGCTGGGCCATCATGTTTGAATCTATAACACACTGTCACTTTTCTTCGTGTTCTCTGCACCACTATTCACCCTCCTGTGTGAGAATCCACGTGGTTTCATAGCCTCACCAGAGTGTGAAGTCAGCCATTCTAGTAGGTGTATGTGATATTTTATTATGGCTTCAATTTGCATTTTTCCAGTGAGTAATGATGGTCAGCGATTTTTCACATGTGCATGGAACTTGGGATAGCCTCTTTTAGAAACATTTTCTATGGTGTTTTGTGCGTTGAAAAGTGCAATGCATGAATTTCCCCATTATATTTTAGGAGTGATCAAGTGAAATGAATGATCTTTATTGCATTCTGTGGCTCGTTTGCCTTCTTTTAAGGCAGTTTTTAGTAGAAAAGGCCTTTAGGGTTACAGATAACCACGTTCTGAGTCTCCTAATTTTTGATTAATGCCTATTGAAAAATTTGGGGACCAACTGTGTAGCTAAGTGGCCTGCTGTGTGACTAGCATGCTTATGGTGTCAAGTTCAATCCCCAATACCAAAAAAGTAAGTTATGATTTAAAATCAGAGAAAGAAATCTTTCCCTATCTTTGTTTTTAAATATATTCATTGCTTTTTTTAATTTAAAAGCGTTGGGTTTTTTGGTGGTTCTTTTTCTTTTCTTTTTTTTTGTATTTCATATTTAGGCTTACTATCTAGCGCAAATTGATTTCTGTGCAGTGATATGAGCTCACGGTAGGTAGCATAGATTCATTTGATTGAGTATTAGTATTTCATTGCATCAGCATCTTCTATTGATCACTCCTTCTGGTGAATTCCACCATCAGCTTTGTGGTGAGTCTACTCCCTGCACTCATGTGGAACTTTCCGGGCTCCACACGCTCCCATTTTTCTGTTTGTCTAGCTCTATACCAATAGCACATGTCTTTAATAATGGTTTTTATTGTGAGTCTTAAACTGCGTTGGGGAGTTGGGAATGATGAGCCTCCCAGCACTCCGAAGGCTGAGGCAGGATGCTCAAGAGTTCAAAGCTAGCCTGGGTTGCAGAGAGAGTTAGAGGATACCTGGGCTACACAGGGAGATCTATTTTTAAAGGGGGTGGGGCATAAAGGGGCTGAGGAGATGGCTAAGCAGGTAAAAGTGATTGCTGCCAAGGCTGATGACCCAAGTCCAATCCCCAGAACCTATGTAAAAAGCCTGATGTGAAGTTCTTTCTTATTCTCTGACATAAAAATAATAATAATAATAATAATAATAATAATAATAATAATAATAGATAACAACAACTTACACTTGATGAGTAAATGAAACACAATTTCAAATTACTCAGATCAGACTCTATTTTTATAATGTTGATTTTCTAACTTCGTTCCTAGATCCTCTACAAATATGCTTTCTGGTTTCTCTGTTTAAGAAAATAGTTTATACCCCTTCTTGTATATACTTAGCAATACCTGGTTGTCCATTCCTAGTTAAGAAATAACTTCATACCCAAGAGGATCTCCCCCCCCCCCGTTGGGTGGCTCCATTGCCTTTGCTCTCTTCCTGTGTAAAAATCTATATCCCAGCATGAAACTGCAGGAGGGATCCCTGCCTGCTTCCCCTGCAGGAGTGGGGAGGCCAATGGCAGCAGGCCTCTGCCCCTTCTGCGTAAAAACACGAGGCAAATACTAAGGGTTGTGTGATTCCCCTCGCAATGTATACATCAAAGCCTACCTGCTCGACCCTGCATTGGGACCTGTGATGATGTCATTAATAACCTTAATAACCTAAAGCTTGAGTGACATCATCAGGGCAGTCCCATTCTGTTCTGTGTACTTGCGCAAGCCTAGATGGTATAGGATACAATATACCGAGGCTATATGCCATTGTTCCTAAGACTGTGTGTGTGTGTGTGTGTGTGTGTGTGTGTGTGTGTGCACGCGCACACACACACACACATCATAGGCCAATCAAGCACAAAAGAAAAATCATGTAATCAAAGCATCCGTTCAAAGCACATGAAATGTAGGGAGCTGTAGTGTCACAGCATTCTTATAGTCAATTAATTTACTTTATACAAGAAATAGAAAGGGCTTGGTAGAAGTCTCAGTGGGTAAGAGCATTTGTTGTGCAAGTATGAAGAACTGATTTCAGCTCTTCACAACCATGTAAAAAGCCAGGCAGGCATGGTCACGCACGCCTAAAACACCAGCTTGGAAGGGCAGCGTTGGTCAGATCCTAAGAGTTTCTCGGCCAACTAACCGAGCAGAAATACTGAGCTTCCAGTTCATTGAGAGATCCTCTTCCAACTCAGTAAGAAGAGAGGGATGGAGGAAGAGACTCTGCAGGTCTGCTATGCCCTCAGTATGTACACACACCTATATAAGCACATGCACTCCACACACATACATCATACACACACACACACACACACACACACACACACCACGCGAAGAAGTAGAAAGACTGAATTCTAAACCAGTGACACAAACTTTCCTATAGTAACATTTGTTCATTGCTATCCAGTACTAGGTCCTGCCGTAATTGCCTAGGTAAGAGTCTAAGGCAGCTGTCAGCACAGTAGGCGTATTCACACCTATATGACCTCACCTGTGAGGAATGGACAGAGCAACAGGAAAAGAGGTGAGCATCATGTTATGAGAAGTTATTCAAACTCAAAAAGAAAAATGCACATTTTCTTTCATTTGCCGATCCAGATCCTCCGCAGATACACCACATGTATGCCTAGATATTGCACAGATACACCACATGTATGCATATAGGACATGAAAACCTAATCAAGACTGATGGGGGATTAGATAAGAATAATTGCAGGGACAAATACAATAATAAAAGAATACAAATAAGGAAAGGCTGGTCCAACATCACAGGGCTATAGAACTTCTCAACTCCATTATATTCGTGAAGACCTCCATCACAGATGGGACCCATCATTTTCAGAAGTCACGTTGTTTAGTACAAAATTACATTGTTTTGGAGACTGGAGACTTGAGAAGAACAAAGCGTGAAGTCTTGGAACCAGAAACTTGAACGATGTTTGAAATGATACATAAACTATCAACTATAGAAAAATTATGAGTCTAAATTACTTAAAAGTAAAATAATTTGCCTTTACATAATTACTACGGAGGGGCTTGGAAGACAGTTCAGTGGATAAAGTGCTCACCATGCAAGGATGATGGTTGGAGTTCAGAGCTTCAGCATCCACATAAAGCCGGAAGGTGTGGAAGCCTGCTTGTGATCCCTAGAGTAAGCTGGCTAGGCAGACTAGTCAAATCAGACATCTCTGTGTTCAAGTAAGGTAACTTTTCCTCAGCGTATAAGGTAGAGAGTGAGGAAGAAGAAACTCGTTGTTAACCTCCGGTCTCCACACACACAGCACTGTGTCCGTGCATACCTACCTGCACACACAAGTGTTCCCATAAATATGTGAATGTATACACATGTGAGCACGCGTACACACACACACACACATACATGCCCATGTACACACACGCACATGCACATCATATGGCATATTCATATAGAATTATGCCATTGTAAGGAGAAAGTTCTACTTGGACATGTCCTGTTTTGATACGTCTTCCTTGGTTTGTGGACTGGACAACCTTGGGAAATACAGATGCCGCCTTCTGGAGAAATACACAAGTTTCTTTGTCCAAGAGAATAAAGAGAATGCTTCACCCCATCAAAAGTCCTCAGGACTCATTAGCCACACATAAAAGATCCAAACTTTGTAAGGTGAGTCTCTCAGCTCTGACACTGGCTTGAGAGTACACAGCATCCCTTGCATCGCTGTGGATCTCTCTGAGACTTTGGAGCTTAAGGAATCATGAATAAAAAGCCCTTTTCTCTACTGTACATAGGGAATGAACATCTTGCTCTGTACCATGCATAGACATTGAAGCTCTTGGTCTTCTGTCTTCTACGAGAACTCATTCAACTGTCAGAAAAGCTCGTTAAGTTGGGGAGTAGAATTTGAGAACTTCACACAGGGTACAGGATGAGCCTAAAAGGGACTTAAACCAATTTAGATGCCAATATTCAGCCAACTGCAAATTAACAATATTGATTCTACCTGCTTAATTGTGTTTGCTACCAGTTGGCCTTCCCTGGACAGTTGTTGTTGCTGTTGCTGCTGCTGTTGTTGTTGTTGTTGTTGTTGTTGTTGTTGTTGTTGTTGTTATTTTGCACACACTTACAATCCTAGGACTTGGGAAGTTGTGACAGGAGGGTCAGGAGTGCATGGTCACTCCCATCCTCACGGTGAGTTCAAAGCCAGCCTCCGCTAAATGAGACCCTCTCTCAAAACTATGAAATAAAATGAAATGAGAGAGTTAGCTTCTGATGCACATACTCAGCTTTTCCAGTCATTCCAAAAGGTTTCTACAACATTATAAGTAGTACATGCATTCAGTCCACCATGAAAGTCTAACTTAAATGCTATAAAGTTAGGATAATATGGGCCATATAAACAAACAAAATGTGATTTTTAAAAATGCATACCTTGGGCTTTTTAATGTTACCTTCTAATGCTTATGTAAAAAAAAAAAAAAAATCTGTGCTTGCAGTATTGACCTAAAGGCTCGAAGAAAAACCTCTCAGACATCAAAGAGAGTCTGCATTCTGTTTACTACATAGACTTTGCTAAGGGCACTTTGTGAGTATTATTCAAAAGTGTTGAAATAAGAAAGCTTCTCTGACTAACCGGCAATTAACCATAACATTAAGCAAACTCAAATGTTCTAATCCTTCCAGATTCTGTTTAATTACAGTCTTCCCAGTGTCTCTTGCTCCCTCCCTAGGATTATTATTATATTTTGAAATTGTTTGTCTGGGTATTAAATCACGAAAATAGGACCCAGTGAGAGAGGTAAAGCAGGAGACCCAACCCCCTTGGTGGACTTTAAAATAACACTGTACGGTCTGACTCTGTGGCAACCTAGGAGGGGACATATCTTCGGGTCCTGAGCTTACAGAGTTCTCGTTCTGCTATCTTTCGCAATTCCAATTTTCTTCAGTTCTAATTAATTTATCCAAAGCACTGGTAACATTCTTAGATATCTCTGCTTCATTCAAAACCATAATTGCTGAGCAGAATTTTTCATGGTGTTATAGAGAGCAAAAAAACACGGGATCTGCCGCTGAGAACACTGCCTCCTGGAAGCAGGCACTGGCTGCGATCAGCGTGGGCCGTGTCAACCAAGTCGCATTGGGCCCTCACACAGGAAGAAATGTGTACAGTGGCGGAGGACACACTCTTGAAACATAAAAAAGTCAAGAATTTAAACCTTGCTCAATTCTTTTTAAAAAAAAAAATTCGGCTACAATAAAGGCCCCAGCTTGAGACTGGAAGAAATTTTAGATGTGTCGAGGGACATCAGGCCAAAGGACTGTGTCAGCCCCCAGATTTGTTTGCATGTAGACTGAGGACATTTCTGGAGGAAACTGTTCCTCATACCAAAAGGTTCCAGTAATGATGAGGCTGACCCAGTCAAAGAACTTTAGTCATGGGATTAAAAAAGATGATTCTCAACACAGCCAGGGTGAGGCTGCCCAGCTTCACCCACGCTCGGCGGGGCATCATGAGACGTTCTGAGTAAGTGCTGAAATAGCTCTTCTGCTTCGTGAAATAGCAGCTCTCCTTTGGGCCCCCTCCCCTCTTAGCAGTGTTGTCCAGAAAAAGAGTGGTACCCATATAGATGTGGTTTATTAAACCGCCAAGCCTGGCCTCCGCCCCTTCAATGCCTTGCTCCTGTTTTGAATAAGATGCTCAGGGAGATGTTACTAGCTCTACCTGAGCAGCAGTAGATGCAGATCTTAGCAGTGAACTAAAGTGGCCTTACAGAAGGGTTCCTTCCCAGCTCAACATTAGCAGATACTAGTAGGAACCTGCAAACCAGAGACGGTCAAGGAGCAAAACTGCCAAATCTGCACGGCAGACGTGCAGAGGTCACGAGTCGCAGAGGACCCACCACATCAGCTGAAGAAGTGCTGTGCCTGATGTGGTAAGATACAACTTAATGGTTGCCATATTCAAATGCAGGGCAAGATATTCTATAAGCAAAGACTTTCAGTCTACGAGGACGTGAAATACTGACTGGTGACTGTTTCATGTTAGCAGAACCCAGAGGGAGTTGCAAGGAGCAATCGGGTGGGTAAGATGGCTCAGTGGCTAAAGTGTATGTGGCGCAGACTTGGAGATGTGAGTTCAAATGTCCAGACCCAAGTAAAACAATGTGCAGTAGCACACACAAATAAGGTATGATCTGAGGTAAGGACAGGAGATCCTCAGAACATCGAAGGCCAGCTAGCCTGACATTTGCAGTGGT
>JADRCD010236939.1:26261-48936 GCA_019843815.1 Montemys delectorum
CTGAACTTACTTAACTGCCTTTACTCACTACCAAGCTCTCAGGTCCCTTGTGGGGATACAGGAAGGATGTTGGAGCCTAGCAATACATGGGGAAGAAGTAAGGGGTGCTGTTTGCAAACACCTGTTGGCAGAAAAGCAACAGGCCAATCTGTAGAGGAAAGATACAGGAACAGCTAAGAGCAACATGTCCCAGGGTCTGACCAGGGAGGCAGAAGTCTCAGACTAAGGTGCCAGCCCTCTTGGTACAACTCTGTCTAGCTTCCTGCATCACTGACTGTCAACCCCACTTGTTCCCCATATAGAAACCACAACAAGGGGCCCTAGCATAGAAGACAAGTGGATAAACCCAGATTCTATTATCTTGGGGGCAGGTTATTTCAAACTGTTTCCTATGTATTATCTTATTTAGTCCTATCAACAGTAACCAAGAAAAACGCTAAAACTGGTCATATTACCTGCTGGCTTCCTACTCAGTTAAAGAAACCTGGCGCCATGAATCCTGGACATTGTCTTAGTTCACCCAGGTCATAGGATTGCAGCCCAGCCTTCTGACCCTAGACACAGAACTGGCTGTACCGCCATTTTCTTGATCTTCTCTGTTCATCGAGGATGGTCCGTTAGGAGATGAGAACGACTCTTCATGGCCTGAACACTTGTGGGCCTGACAGACTCTTGTGACCTGGGCTGACCTGGAAAATGAGCCACCGGGCAAGCTTTCCTTTCATTGGAAAAATTTGTTCCCAGTTGGTTCTAAACAACTGATTTACATACAAGGTTGGAGTCCATGGCTCATCTGAAACCGAGCACTGGCTGAACTAGGCTCCCAGCTTCTAAGGATAGAACGACTGTCCCTTTTATTTTTCCTGCTCTGCTATTGGAAACTACCAACGAGGGTGCCAATTAGCACCAGATGGGACAGGGACTGTGTGATGTGGAGCTCCGACCGCTGGGAACTGGAATACATCCACTAATGTATTAAGCAACCAAGGAGCCGGAGGTTGGGAAGCCTAAAGGCAAGACTCAGCTAAGTTCTGATCTGAGCAGGGCCTGTTGTGATACACAGATTCTTCCCGGTCTCCATTCACAGTGAGTGGGCCGGGGGCTTTGATCTCCGTAACTTCCAAACACAGCTAGCTCCTCGTTTGGATACTGTCTTTTGCTCTGGGTCCATTATTATTTTAAACTTCGACAAGTCATTCTGGGGTGATAATTACATTGAAGTGTGCATGTTTATTTGTCTTAAAACATTAATTTTAAATTAAAATATAATGACATCATTTACCCTCTTCCTCTAACCTCTCCCATGTGCGAACACTTTCCTATGTGCACACATGCATGTGTATACATACACACACACACACACAAACACACACACAGAGACACACACTTTCTACTCAAATATGGGCTCATTTTCTTTTCGCTGTTATTGCTTTTGTTATTGTGTATGCCTAAATATATAAATACAACCTGTCCATTCTGTTTTGTGTTATACATATACATATATATATATATGTGTGTGTGTGTGTGTGTGTGTGTGTGTGTGTGTGTGTGTGTATGATTTCACGGTTGACCATTGGGTATTAGGTAACCAGTCAGGGGGCTCCACCCTAGAGAAACCTATTTCTCCTGCTCTTGGCTTTTGATTGGGTCCTCTGAGATCTCTTCTGTGCACATTACCTTGTCTGCCACTGTCAACCTTGCTCCGGTCTCATTTAGACAGCCATGTTGAGCTTTCATGGGTGACGCCTCCCCGTCACTCCTAGGAGACAATCACAGCAGATTCCCTGGTCCTCTGGTGCGTACAGCTTTCCCATTCCTGACTCCTCTTCCATGGGGGTCCTCTGCGCCTCCACTGAAGGATTCTTAGATGTCTTCACATTTCTGGAGACCCTGGTTTTTGAAGCCATAATTTGTCTAAATCTACAAATGAAACACAGAACTGAAACTCGAGACAAGCTGACTCCGGCGTGACACTGGCTTGAGATCAATGAACACATGTAAAGGAAGCAGCATAGGTCGCTTTTGATAGTATTCCAGTGTCCAGTTTTTAACTCATTTCGTAGAAATGTTCCTTCAGTGCATCCACCTTGCTTGGGAGCTGTTACAGGCCACTCCCTGGGTGATTTACTGGCTCTTCCTGGCAGGGACTTAAGTCACCTTGAAGATAGCTAACCACAACACAAACTGAACACGGCCCTACTCAGCTTTCTACAAGTTTGTATCTAATAGAAATGACTGAATGTTTCATTCATAAAATTTGGGTGGTGGGTTCCAACGGTATTATCCCAACATTTTTTTAATTCACACTGGACCATATGACAAATAATATTTTGAGAACTTGCTCTCTTAAAGTGAGAGATAAGATAGTTCATGGCCAGAAGAGAATGACGACTGAGGGCTGGTAACACAGAACCTGCCCCTACCTCACAGGGTCTCAGAGAATCAGCATCGTAGCACACCTGGGACCCATGTGTGATACACCTATTGACACAGCCATCCGTGGACATACCAGTTTAAAAGCTCTGAAGCAAAAGACAGACTGCCTTTGGAGTTTGTCTTTGTAGCGTGAATTTTCTGACACTTGTCACTGGTGTCAGTGACTGAGTACTGTGGTTCAACGCATAGATCTAGAGACTCTGGACTGGTTCCAGAGTAGAATCCTCTTAGACAACAGGATTAAAGAAGCATCCGGTTCGGAGGTGAACAACTATTCCAGGTTAATCCGGACTAAGAGGATTCCCATGGCATTGAAGGCTCAGTTAATCCTCTGCTTACCACAGGCAAGTAGCCTGTGCCCCATCAACAAGGCATTGCCCATGCTTCTGAAACAACCCTAACTAAACTCATGGGTGTGCATGTGCACACACACACACACACACACACACACACACCACACATACACACAATTAGACATGTATGGAGAAGAAGGTCTAGCTGGGAAGAGGAGAAAGACAGGAAAGAGTGATGGGTAAACATGATCAGTATTTTTTGTAAATATGTATGAAAATGACATAATGAAATCCATTATTACATAGGTAGCATATAATAATGAAGACAAATATTAAAATCATCTCAGATCTTCTATTGAGTAAATGAACAAAAGAAGGGCACAGTTTGTGCGTCCGTGAGATCCCTCTGTTTGCCCCCTTCCCTGGACACCCACACCAGAGGCAGTACTCTATGCATGTGCTATGGGTCCAAGTCACCTACGGCTTATAGATCAAAAATCCGTGAGACTTTTCTTGTCAAATGTTTTCCTCTGCACAGTTGTTTTTGCCAGTTCCAAGAGGAAACAATGGGCTGAAGTCAAGTGGCATGACCAGATGATGATGCTAAGCGAGGGATTCGTGCGAAGGGCTGCTGGGAACAGCTAGACTCACAGCAATAGCAGCTCTGACATGACTGCCTCCTGCCTGAGAAGCTCATAAACATGCGCTCTAGGCGATCCTCGGTTTCAGCAGCTGCTGATCCTTTAATTTAATTATAAGCTACAAGCAAGCTTCTTAAAAGAAGCGCCGTGTGTACAGAACACTGTCCAGAGGACACTCTGTTCACGAATTTTAAGATAGTCAGCACAGTTGGAATTATATGTCCTAATAAGACATGGGTGGACTGGTGTGGGAGAAACAAGAGCCACCAAACCCGCCCAAAGTTAAACCAAAATTGTTTTTGAGGTTCAAAAATATTCACATGACAGCTTTCTATGTTTGGCTAGGGCAAGCTAAACTTGCATGCCCAGAAAATAATTTCCTCTATCTGTCAAACTAGCACAGAGAACACTGCCACAGAAAGCAGGAGACAGCACTGCCGTGGCTTCTTACGCTCAGGACGAGCTACTGTTTCACTCTTAGTGTTTGTTGTGCCCCTACTGTGTGCGCAAAGCCAGCCTTGGAGCAGGAGGGATGAGAAGTGGTGAGAGAAAGCATGTGCTCTTGTGTCACACTGTCACTACTTACAGAGGGAAAGACACTGTGTCAGACACAGCGGGAGCATCAAATGCGGTGTCTCTGGTAGCAGTTCGCCAAACTTGCGTGAGGCCCTGAGTTTGATTGGTGGCAGTAATGCAAGGGAAAAGAAAGTCGAAAAAGCTTAACTC
The DNA here is from genome assembly GCA_019843815.1 of Montemys delectorum. NCBI lineage: Eukaryota > Metazoa > Chordata > Mammalia > Rodentia > Muridae > Montemys > Montemys delectorum. The sequence goes on from JADRCD010236939.1 coordinate 30,358, forward strand.
GCTCCCTCAGACTCAAAGAGGAAAATCAAATTGTTAGAAAACAAAACAAAAAAAAACCAAGACTCGAAGAAGGAACGAGAAGGAAATGTCCGAGTTCCGTGGCTCTCCGCTATCGGCTGGAATGGCATTTCCCCTCCAAGTCACTGACCAGTTACCAGTCAGCTATGGCAGGCCACTGAGCTTCCTACCTAATTCCTACTGCGGGAGAAGGAAGCCAGTGCCCAGAAGACAATCCAAGGTATGACAGGGAAGTGTCGGGGCTTAAACATCTTACCGAGTGATAAGTTAATAACTTACAAGTCACACCTCCAGTGAGTCACTCTTTTTTTTCTCCCATGCATATTCATATTTATTTATTCATTTTTATTTTATTTTTATTATATATTTTCTTTATTTACATTTCGAATGATATCCCCTTTCCTGGTTTCCCCTATGGAAAAAAAAAAAAACCTGTTCCCTCCCCCTCACCCTGCTCACCAGCCCACCCTTTCCAGCTTCCTGGCCCTAGCATTACCCTACACTGGGGCATAGAACCTTCACAGGGCCAAGGGCCTCTCCTCCCATTGATGACCGACTTGGCCATCCTCTGCTATATATGCTGCTGGAGCCATGAGTTCCCCCATGTGTACTCTTTGGTTGGTGGTTTAGTCCCTGGGATCTCTGAGGGTACTAGTTAGTTCTTATTGTTGTTCGTCCTAAGGAGCTGCAAACCCTTCAGCTCCTTGGGTCCTTTCTGTAGCTCCTTCATTGGGGACCCTGTGCTCAGTTCAATGGATGGCTTTGAGCCTCTACTTCTGTATTAATCGGGCACTGTCAGAGCCTCTCAGGAGACAGCTATATCAGGCTCCTGTCATTCAGTACTTGCTAGTATCCACAATAGTGTCTGGACTTGATGACTGAATATGGGAAGGATTCCCAGGTGGAGCAGTCTCTGGATTGTCCTTCCTTCAGTCTCTGCTCCATAGTTAGTCTCTGCAACTCCTTCCATGGGTATTTTGTTCCCCCACTAAGAAGGATCGAAGTAACCACACTTTGGTCTTCCTTCTTCTTGAGTTTCTTGTGGTTTGTGGATTGTATCTTGGGTATTCCAAGCTTCTGGGCTAATATCCACTTATCAGAGAGTGCATACCATGTGTGTTCTTTTGTGATTGAGTTAACTCACTCAGGATGATATTCTCCAGATCCATCCATTTCCCTAAGAATTTCATAAATTCATTGTTTTTAATTGCTGAATAAATGTACCACATTTTCTGTATCCATTCCTCTGTTGAAGGACATCTGGGTTCTTTCCAGTTTCTGGTTATTATAAATAAGGCTGCTATGAACATAGTGGAGCATGTGTCCTTATTGTATGTTGGAGCATCTTCTGGGTATATGCCCAGGAGTGGTATAGCTGGGTCCTCTGGTAGTACTACGTCCAATTTCCAGAGGAACCGCCAAAATGATTTCCAGAGTGGTTTTACCAGTTTGCAATCCCAACAGCAATGAAAGAGTGTTCCTCTTTCTCCACAACCTCGCCAGCATCTGCTCTCACCTGAGTTTTTGATCTTAGCCATTCTGACTGGTGTGAGGTGGAATCTCAGGGTTGTTTTGATTTGCATTTCCCTGATGATTCCACCTCACACCAGTCAGAGTCACTCTTAATAAAGCCTTCCAACCCAGTTCCTTGTATCGAATGAGCCAATCCTTACATCCTCAGGTTTGTCATAGTTCTTTTCTTTATCAAGAAGAAAAATAGCATGGTATTTAAAAAATTGGCCTCAGTTTGTGCACTTATTCCCTTCTGGAGTTTTCTCTCAATGTTCATAATATACACAGCCTAAGTAGTAGTTATGGGGGGGGGGTCTATGGTTATAATGAAATGCTAAAATTTCTTTTTCATAAATAAAAAGTCTCAGTGTATATTGAGAGATAGAGAAGGGGAAAGAAAGAGGAGGAGGGAAGGAGAAACAGAGACAGACACACACACTCATATACACACATGCACACACATACACATATACACAGAGAGAGACAGACAGACAGACAGAGAAGAGAGAGAGAGAAGAGAAAACATGGAGAACATGAACATGCACTTAAAGATGGGAGACAAAGGGTGATTAGGAAAGGAAACAAATCGAGTGTAGACTGAATCCAAACATGTTATATATGTATAAGTATTAAATAAAATATTTAATTAAAAGAGAAGTAATTAATTAATAAACATGCATGCATAAAATGATGTGTCTTTGTTAATTCATTTACACAGGAATATCTATCTGATTCTCTCTATATAGCTTGTACTCCACAGGCCATGAAAATACAGGGTGGGACAAACATCTTCCCCATCATGAATTTCACAGTCTTCTTTGAGGAAAGAAATAAGAGATGTAATAACAAATGTGGGTAATATAGCATCTTGGAGGAAAATGTTTCAGATGGGAGGTCCTAAGTGGGGAAAAATCACAGCACCACATAAAACAATCGTGGAAAACTAAAACTGAGATACTGAACACAGAAGTAGAAGAGAGAAAGGAGTGTTTCTAAGGATACTGAAGACAAGCTACCCAGGGGCTGCACACACAGGGCTGGGACTATTCCAGCCCAGTAGCCACCTTGGCTCTCCTTGTTATCTCCGTGTGCAGAGGGGCTAGAATACACCATCATCGCCGTTGTCTGGAAACCACACAGATAAAACCTGTGAATGCAAGCCTCAATTCCCTCTGGGTGCCGCCCAGAGAAGCTCTGTGCTGAGTGAGGTGAGAGCTCTCCTTGCACCGTAATTATTGGAAAGATACAAAATAGCAGCATCAGTCCAGGGTGAGCATTACCATTGTTGTTAAGCAGGATGACTTTTGTTTTCCACAGCAATAGGCTGAATGTAGACAGAGATGTTTGCTTTGGGGGGGAGGGGTAGCAAATGTTGAAACACATTCTATAAACATTGGGCAACTTATGGCATAAAGTTACTTTTTATAGGCAATTTTATTGGCCTTATATCCATTGGCCAAAAATCTCAGGTGCTGAGGTTGGTGGAAAAATAAGCTACTGTCTGTAGAATTTTTCAATAAAACAGTCAAAAAAGAAGCTGCTGTTAAAGAAAGATTGACGTTGAAAACTAATATTATTTCAGAGAGGACTTTTTTAACGTTATATTTATGCACCCGAGACCACTTTACAACTTTATTCCTCTCAAAGGACTTCAATGTTTTCCAAAATGTCAATTTGGTCTTTACAGTTGGGTTTAAATGAAGATTGAAAAAAAAACATGTATTTTTAATGCCCAAGATTTCTAATTAGTTTCTAATCACCTCTTTATTTGACAGTTTGCTTATCTGCATGGAAAACCTCAAAACAGACATTAATGGTGGTAGCAAGTGGCTCTTGGCTTCACCAGCTAACGGGGAACTTCCTGTTTCAAAGGAGGGTGTGGAGAGCACAGGCATCGCTACTTCTTTCTAAAGCACGCTAGAAGAATAAGATCCAATGTTGAAATGAGCCCACTAACCCGCATGATAACTTCTGAGAGCTGACATGTGATCCCTGGTCTCACCTATCCAAATAAACCTAGCATTAGTTGCTCTGTTTTTCTTTCATTATTCCTGAGGTTGGGAAAATTGAGTGCAATTTCTACTGCTTCAATTTTTTCCACAAAGAATGAGCTGGTTTTCTGAACTCATTTTCACTATGCTTAAGCAGAATTCGATTTTTTTTTTTTTATGTTATTTGGGCTTTCTGTGAGAGTATGTATTGAGTATGTGTTCAGGTCCAAAATTACTTTTGTTGCTTCTCCATAACTGTAATTTTGCTACTGTTATAAATCTTAATGTAAATATTAATGTTTTCCAGTGGTCTTAGGTGACTCATATGAAAGGGTCCTTTGACCCCAAAAAGGGGTCATGACCCACAGGTTGAGAAATGCTGCTCTGGAGTGACTGGCCAATCTTCTTCCCTGGAGGTTGCCTTTCTTGTACCCGTGTCTGAAAATTTCTCTATGAACAGGCTCATTTGGAGAAGGTGACCCATGCAGTCATAAAAGAATATATTGCTTTCAATGTGATGATCAGCACCAGGACTTCTGTAATATAATTATCAAAATGGACCAGTAATATCTCAGTATAGACAAAAAGAGTTACAGAGACGAGCTGGAGAAACTCAAACTGTCAGGCATTTGCTTCAGTGTTAAACAGAGAGGGTCTTAGCAGAAGATATTAGTCAAAATTTGTGAGGAAGGTCTGTGGGTGTGTGCATATGCATATGTGTGTCTATGTGTATAAGACTGAAGACGCAGAAGGATACATACATCATACAGAACCTTACACATGCACACACACATACATATTCCATGCCTTTATATATGCCATACCTATGGATCATGTTGACATACTTATTGCTAATGTTACTTAAAATCTATTGTTTTGAATTTGAAATCATATTTGAAACATTCTTTTTTTCTTAGGGCAGATTCGCATATATCCCAAGCTGTGTGGCTGGAGATGACCTCCAACTCGAAGCTCTCTTTGCCCTGTTTCCACTGGCCAAGTTCTTGATTACAGCTCTATCTGCCAACATGCCACGTTCTTGCGGTGCTGGTCATCAGTCCAGGCTTCACACACAGGAGGCAAGCTCCCCTCGAACAGAGCTGTGTCCTCCGCCCTGACTCATGCCTCTATGAATTTTGGATCCTCCAGATTGCAGTAGGAAGATGAACAGAGAGGCGGAAGGACTCTGAGACTCTTCTTGTGTCTTAAAAGATATTGTAAAGACATGCACCGAGGAGGAGAAATACAAGGCTTAAACTGTGGCTTAGACTCCCAAGCTGTGACCTTGACTGATCGGAGAGATGCTGTGGAGGATACAGGCTGATCATCAAGGACAATAGTCAGGGACACCCGGTGCCACACTGCACCATAGAAAATGGTGGTTCCCCAGACAGCAGAGTGTGGCTAAGAACACAAAATACCCAGAGTCAGCTGTTGGAGACAGGAACAACTGAAGAAGTGGAGGCTTCCGAACCACCCTACAGGAGCAATTGTGGGTTCCTAGGTCACACTTGGCAATTATAACTATACGCTCAATAATCAGGGTCCATTTGGTATTAAAACTTTAAGCTTCAGGGAGAATTCCTTTCCACTCTATTTCCTTAACTTACTTAGCTGTAACCTAGCCTGTGGCAGGCAACTCGCCTTGACACATGAAAGACTGGTCGAGTTTCAGAAACTACATATGTTAGTTGTCAAACATAGTCACTGCTGAACAATAGAGCTCCTAAACATTCAAACATATACACTGTATTCAACATAATAACAACGTATCTCCCTTTTAAAAAATTATTTTGTGTGTGTGGGTGTGTTGCCTTGTGTGTACATAAGTGCCTGGCGCCAGCAGAGACCAGATAGGACAGCGTGCCCCTTGGAACTTGGATAATTGAGAGCTGTTGTGTGGGTGCTAGAAATCAAACCCAGGTCCTCTCAGAAGAGCATCCAGTGCTCTTACCAGTATAGCCATCTCGAGTGCCCTGATAATGCCCCTGGAAAGCTCACCACGGCCTCATTATTTAACTGCAACCTGCACTCATGCTGCGATGTACCTGAAAAATGGTGTCACAGATACTTAGTATAATGGAAGCGTTCAAGGAACACTATGTATAATGAGAGCCCCTGGGACGCTGTGTATTGTGGGAGTATCACAGGCTCTCTGTGTTTAATGGTAGCTTCAGGGACATACTCTGTCTTTCCTCCCAGTTTTGCCTGTGCTCACATCACACTATCATTTTGAAATCTGCTAGGAAACACGTACACCGTGAAAATATGCAAACACTACGGTTGACAGCTTGCTTTGCTTTGCAGAAGGTCTAAACCCCCTGTTGTTAATCAGGTACGAATTTGTCTGTTATATACCCAGCATGTGACAATGTCTAGAAACCTATTTGGCCTTTCCACCTGTGGCAGAGGACTGGACGCTAATGGGTAAAGACTATAGGTATTGCCAAATATTATCTCAGTCACAGGACAACCTCTTACATCGAAGAGTTACTCATGTCCAAATGAGAATAGTGCTCAAGTTGACCTAACATCAGTCTAGAAATAATTTTTAAAAAGGCTGTGGAAAATGTTAACAATGTAGACTAACATTTGACATGTGTGTGTTGCAGGAATTTATAAAAAAAAAAAATGAGTCCATCCCACAAACTCAGTTTCCCACCAGGCCACGTTCTTACACCAATACCATTCTGCCTCAATACTAAGTTCTGGCAAGTTTTTGTTATTTTCTCCCAGCAAGCTGCATCTCGCTCGCATGCAACTCTTTACACACCCCCACAATCATTCATCTACGTAGCTCCTAAGACCCCGTAAGTAAAGCATGACTCTTAAGGCCTTAATATCCAATCAGATTTATATAATAATAAAATCACAATTTACAAGATGCCAATACAATAATTTCAGAACCTAATAATAAAAAGCAATATTCTAACCCGATTAATCTATTTTGCAAAAACCTTTGTTTCGTTGTATAACCTTATGGGGTCTGGCTCGTCCTCATCATCTGCCTCCATGATCCGACGACCCTCCTCCCGCTCCTCTGACCTTTTTCCTCCTCCAACTCTAGCTCCACTTCTCTATTCCTGTCCAATCACAGGCCTGACACTGCCTTAATGTGATTGGACAGAGAAAATGTTGTAGCATGTGTGTCTGTGCCTGTTATGTTGGTATATGTCTGACCTCTCCCCCTTTGCTATCACAGGCAACCCCAGCCAGTCATCTGAGGCAGATTCTCCTGGCAAAGGCAGACTGAATCAGCTTTCTCTTCTCAAAAAGTCCCAATCGTGAAAGGATTCATACCACGTACCCTTTGTCACAGCTATCCCAATGTAAAATTCTCTAAACTAAAATCTTGTCCATAATATGACCGTGGGTTCTGCAGACCGCTCTGAAGACCCTCGATGGGGTGGGAGGAGCAGCAGTAGTAGTTGTGTCTTTGAGCTCCCACTGATCTTACTATCCCTAAGCCATAAGCCTGGGATGGCTTCATGAGATGTGGTGTTGCGGTTAGCTGTCTTATCCATGGCGGGTACTAGAAGGTTGCGTTTTGAAAGCACGTTCTTATATCACTTTGCTCTCAGCCTCGGGGCTTTAACTGAGACTCTCAGTTGAAGGGAAGTTGCTAGATCATCTCTATTATGAGCACTCAGAGCCAGACTCTAAGATCTGGACAAAGGGAAGAAGCCCTGATTACATGAAAATATGGGACCTTCAGTGTACGTGTGCTAATTAATGGCTTGCCCATCGCTGTGATAAAACACCTGGGCCAAAAGCAACTTATGAAGAGTTTATTTTGGTTTATAGCTCCAGAGAGAATACAGTCGCTCACATGGGTAAGAAATGAGCATGGGACAGTGAGAGTAGAGGATCACATCTCATCTGCAAGCAGAAAACACATACAGAGAGACCAGAGGAAGTAAGGCCAGGCTACAGGAGCTCAGCCTTCCATCCCTGACATACTTCCTACAGTGGTGCTCACCTCACCACCTACTGAGGACCATTGCAGGGTTCACACACACAAGACTGTGAGGGACACTTGGCATTCAGACCACGACACTGTACAACTATGGTGGAAGACAATCAGATGAAACAAATCAATCTAAAAGTGGCCCGTGTGGCTCAAACCAGTCAAGGCTCTGAAGGTCTTCTAGAATTTGGACAGAAGGTTTCTGACCAGATAGAAGACCCATGGATAGAGGACAAGTAGATCTTTTAGCTTGGGCAGGGGGGCACACAGATGGGATAATTTGGGCCAAGAGATGGTGGGAACAGGTTAGTGCTTCATCCACAAAGGACTTCATTGGCCCACCTTGGGTAGGATAGCTCATGGGGCTTCCTTCCCTTGGTTTCTCCCATAGGGTACCAGGAAGCTGCAGGCGAGCATCATACCTTACCTCAGCCCGCACCCACCCAATGCCACCTCTCATTGGTTTTGTTTGTTTTGTTTTGTTTTTGAGGAAGCAGAATAAATGGTTATTTGCACAAATTTCACTAAAAGCCAAGAAAAAAAAAATCTAACAATCCAAACTGTGGAGAATGGAATGATTAGATTTGATGCATCCACATTCAAAACACAGGAAACGCTAGGAACCAACAATCCAAGATGATAAAAGCAGAGCTAAACAAAAAAGGGTGTTCTTCCTCTTTGTCTCCGAGCCTTAAGCAGTCCATTCTGTCCTTCTGTGATGACAGTCATGAAGCAGCTTTGGTAAAAGTTGCTCTCATACAGAGAAATGCTCACGGTACAAAATTGGGAATGTCCGGCTTGTTGAAGCAGCAAGAAATGGAGGTTTACTTCTCTGAGATTTTTTTTTTTTTTTTTATTGCTTTCAATCATGGAGATGTACATGTGAGTTCAGGTGCCCATGGAGGCCAGAAGAGGGCACTGCATCCCTAGACTGGAGGCTACCTGTGGTAGAAAGCTGCCTGACAGAAGTGCTAGGAACTGAACTCGGGTCCTCTGCAAGAGTACTCCAAACTTTTAACTCTTGAGCCATCTCTCCAGCTCCTCAGGATTCGGCTTTTCACAACCATTTCATTTACATGTGTTTAAAATTTGTTCAGGAGCGGGATGAAGCTTAGTGGGTGAGAATATTTGCTGCACAAACATGAGACCCTGAGTTCAAATCTCCAGAGCCCACATCAAAAGCTAGGAGAGTATACAAGCGCAGTATAGCAATATGGGGCAAACACTGTAGCCCGCAGGACACCTGGCATGCTCTGACTTCCACCTGTGCACATAAAGCTACATGCACCTGCACACATTTCTAACAAATACACTCACGTGCACACGCACACCCTCTATTACACACATGCATACACATAATCACACACAGGCATACACTTGCATAGATGTTCATACACACAGACACACACATTCATACACATAAAATACACACACGTTCATACACACATGTATACATACATTCTCTTCTCTCTCTCTCTCTCTCTCTCTCTCTCTCTCTCTCTCTCTTTCTCTCTCTTCAAGAGTAATCCTCTCCTCTATGTACTCTTAATATAAGTAGCTTTAAGACCTCAGCTTGAGAACCTATCATATATATACCACATAGTGTAAACTAAAATATTGTCCAAACGTTTTAGTCCTGGTAGAACTTGTACCCATAGTCATTGTCACTGAAGTATCAATTTATTTCTTGTTGTGATGACCAATATGGAACTACCAAGTATTTAATTCCTTTGTAAAATGCTATTGAAATATTTGTTTTGCCTATTTCCTTATATATAATTTCATTTGTTTCCTCTGATGACATTAAAAAAAACTAGATTCATATGTGGATGTTAGAGGTCATATTTAAATTTTCTGTGAAATAAACTTTTATCAGAGTTATTCAAAGTGTAAGAACATGAAGTATTATTCAACCTTAAAAAGGAATGAACACAGGTTACAAAATATATAAACCACTGAGCAAAATATTCTGTGTACCAAAAGTGAAGTATTGTATTGTTTCAGACATAGTAAGTTTATGGAACAAGTTAATCCTACAGAGACAGCTGTAATTGGCTGCGACCATGGACCAGCAGCAGTAGGTATCATGTGATAAGCTGCTTAGTGAGTAAAAGGTAATATTGTGAAGTGATGGCAGTATGGTAGAGCTAGACGGTGGGGCCAGGACTGGCATTGGCATTTGACTGTTTGATCTAAGGTAGTTAATTTGAAAAGAAAACAAGGAGGGGGAGGGAGGGAAGAAGAGAGAAGAAGAGGAGGAGGGCAAGGGAGAGGGAGAGGAAAAAGAGAGAGGGAGGGAGAGCGAGAGGGAGGGGAGAGGAGAAAAGGAGAGGGGAGAAGGGAGAGGGATGAGGAGAGATTGAGGGAGACTAGAGATGGATGAAGGAGAGTTAGTATTCACTGATTTCCCATCCCTGAAGCCACTTTGTCTGGAATGGGCACCAGTGTGCTCATCCTCTTATCGGGGACACTGCGTTCAGGATGACAAAGACTTAGATCAACTCAGGGTTCCCCCCAACTTGAGATGGTGGTGCCAGAGTGGCATAGTCTGGGGGCTCTTGAATATGTTCTTATGAAAGAGGTTAGTGTGATCAATCCATCCCGCAAGGTCGTCTCAGACTCTGCCGTCTGGGCTCATCACTTGCCATCTACCCCTGTTCTAAGTGCACAGTCTTTCCCCAGTTCCTCCTCAGAAGGATCCCTCCTTTCTCTGGACAGTCCTGTGCAGTTTTTTACTCGCTAAATTGTTCTCCCATATTGATCTTGTTAGTTCTGCCAGCTTCGGAGAAGACATCTCTCACGGTGGTAAGAGGAGCCTCAGATGTAATGGAACCAAGGTAGAGTGAGAATAAAGACATTACCACAGAGGCATGACCGGTAAAACCTGGTGACCTCACACCTTGAGACTCACTGATTGAATTATAGAAAGTTTGCCACAGGAAGATTTTCTTTCATTTGATACAAACTTTGTATAATCTAAAATTGTCTATATACAAAGCATGGTTTATGTGTGTGGTGTCTGCAGAGTGGGCTGAACTGTAGCTGCTGATTTGTGCTTGGTGTTTGTTAGTGGACTGGACTGAGAACAGCAAAGATTAGAATCGCACCAATGAACTATTTCTAAATACGCCCACTTCCCCTGACTCCTAATAACTTTTCTTTCCCACTACTTCTGGTGGTGGGCTAGAGGGAAGGTTGAACCCTTGTCAAAGTTGGTTGTGAAAAACATATGCCTAGAGAAGCAGCTTGGGCTACAGGCAACTCTGTCTCAAAACAGTAATAAACCCCAACATGTATATTTGCCTGCCGATGAAGGCAGGAGCCATCCAGCCTGGACACAGACTTGAGATGCTTATCGCTCTGACGAGATCACCACATCTTGACAGCTGGGGCTGGAGGTGTTAAAGGACACATAGTTGTGCCACCACATTTCCATCAGCAGCCGTGCCTTCCCAGTACAGCAACTAGAACCCTGTCCCTGACCTTCACCATGACCCTGACCAACCTGGCTCCTGATCCCACCCATGGGCGGTTAGAATGGAAGGCAGCTGAGCTTTCCAGTGTGTGTCTACCTTCCTCTCACACTATCTTCCCCACATATCCCCCAGTGAGAGGCAGCAGCTCTTCTACCCCACAGTAGTTTCCTCAGAAATCCCACGGGAAGTTGCAGCGTGGAAGACCTCGGGAGTGAGAGTCTGGGATCCATGGCCTCTAATTCCTAAGACTATTTAATGATTCTATGAAGATTTGATGCGATAAAATCTAGATCTACTATGATTAAACATCTATGTAATTTTCTGGGAATTAGTAAACCATTTTCCATTTCCTGTGCATCAGTCAAGGAAATTATTTCTGTGGGCAGAAGATCAACAAAAATGAGAAGAAGAAAGAAAGGAAGGAAGGAAGGAAGGGAGGGAGGGAGGGAGGGAGAAGGAGGGAAGAAGGAAGGAAGAGAGGGAGGGATGGAAGGAAGAAGGGAGGAAGGAAAAGAAGGAGGGAGACGTTATGTGGAGCGAAATGGCCTCATCCTTTGGAATGTTGGATTGTGCTCAGAACAGGCAATTTTCATATTCAGAGATGTTTGTGAAGTGCATCAAATGTATTCTGGTGAGTTTGAAGAGAGCATTGTAGTAATTCAGTAGCCTGTCCATTTCTCTAGCAAGGTTATTCTATCTTACCATTATATTGACCCGGAAGACTCCTGCTTCAGGGCAGCTGTTAGAATGTAAGAATCTCACAGTGGGTTAGGGTTAAACTCTGTTGCCTGCCATTGGGTCCCCTTCCCCTAGCTGGACTGCCTGGTCAGGCCTCAGTGGTAGCTAAAGCAACTTGATGTCCCAGGGCAGGGTGGTACCCAAGGAGGGGTGTCTCCATTTCTCTGAGGAGAAGCGGGGGAGGTAATGGGGGTGGGATTTGGGGATTTGTGAGTGTGGACTGAGAGGAGAGGAAGAAGCTGGGATTAGGATGTGAAATAAATAAAGAAACAAACCAAAAAAAGGAATGTCACCCTCATGGAAGTTGGCCTCAATACAGGACTTGAGGTCTTTCTCATACAAAGGAGATAGAAAGTCTTGTAAGCTTGTTTTGATGGCACAGAATTAAAAACCTTCATGGCAAGGGCCAGGCTGATGTAGGTCAGAGAGAAGGCCTCTTTCCTCTTGCTCTTCCCTCAGGATCAACGACAGCAGGACCCTCCTGTTTCAACAGCTCTGATCTGGAGGAGCCAAAGCCAGCGTGGGCCTTTGGAGATGCTCGTCGGACACTCAGAGATGTGAAAAGGTAACTTACGGGGGAGACAGTCACTGGAAGGAAGGGGAAAACATCAAGTTGGAAGGGCATCAAAGATGGGAGGGAAAGAGGGCATTAAACGTCCAGGCAGAACATGAGAAAGCACCCTACCGTTAAGTGCTTGAGGGAATGGAAGCGCACTGTTATTATGGAACCATAATGAAAGCCTGGCTCAAGGGCCCTTCTGCCTGCAAGCACAGCTTCTCCGAGGGAGACTGGATTCACAGCGAAGACGATGATTTGCTTGGGATTTTTTTTGCCCCTGAAGTGTAAGAATAGCTTAGGCATTAGGTATTCCTAATTTGTTAGAACTTGTGAGCAACTGGCAAAGACGGTGAGTGTAAAGAGGCCGGGACTGCATTGGAGTGTAGTAAAAAAACTCCAATAAAAGTTTTAAACTAGTTCACACATCTGCAGTCTAATGGGGGTGTATGGGGTGGGGGGTGTATTACCTAATGTGAGCTGTGGCTGCGGCTGCTACACCCTATGCTGCTGGGATGCTTGCTGGAGTATGAGGGTGAGGAGCAATGTGGGTGCCACCTTCCCAGGTGGCAGTTACTGCTGTGCAGAGACCCTTACCATGAATCTCCAGGAGGCTGAATTAACTAACGAAGTGGCAGCCAGTTCTCTCTAGGACTTCCTAAATTGCACTTGTAAGCATTCTTGGAGCAGAATTGCGCGGCCTACTTCTTCAATGTCCAGATATCTTTACCAGGAGACAAAAAAAAAAAAAAAAAAAAAAGATGTCTGGTGTTTGAATGGTTTTTTTGTTTTGTTTTGTTTTGTTTGTTGTTGGTTTTTTTTTACCCTGGGTAAAAAAAAAAAAAAAAAAATCAACTCTAGTCCCAAGGCCCCAGTTGGGAGTCAAAGACCCTGCTCCTCCTAGTTCCAGAATTGAGGAATTTCACTATCATCCAAAGGAAAGGGAGCCAGTGGAGGTGAGATGGGAAGTTCATGATCTCCTTTCATCATTTAAAATAATTCACAGAGAACTTGGGAAAGTACAGAAGGTAGAATTTTTAATAAAATATTTAAAGCTTTATATGTTGTTGATATTACATGCAAAAAAATTTTTTCTTTCACTCTGGAGTATTACGAAGTGTTTGCATTGTGAGCTGACATTCAAGCGTGTTTAATTAGGTGATGGTTAGCAGTCCTTCAGCACAGTGCATAAAATTGTCCAGCCTAAGGCCTAAGCATTGGCTCTATCCCAAGAGAGGGTGCTGGGGGCACTTCCCAGCCAACAGTAGCAGCCTTCAAGGCCAGTGCCCACCAGGAGTACATAGATCAAGTCAGTTCCTACAGACTGCTCACACATTTATATTAAAAAGGAGAAAATCTACCTTCTGGGATTTTTCCAGAGCTTCTAATAGTCTCCCTTCTCTCAGCTCATTGAGCTTCAAAATGGTTGCCTTTGTTAGCTCTCAGCCGACCTTTAGCTTCCAGACTAAGGAGATTTGAAACCCTTCTCCCAAGGTTATGGGCTATACAAAGGGCTTTTCAGTTCGGTATATTTTCCTGAAAAGAAAATCTTCTGTCTCATAAAAACATATACAAAAGCAGAGGGCGGCAGCAGACAGTCTACGAAATTCCCCCTTCAATACCATCACTCACCCAGGAGAAATGACAGCTGCCCTGCTGGTAAGCGTCAGGTGACTCTGAGGTCCTGACAACTAGCAAGCTCACCTACTTACTTTAACAAGGAGGCTCACTGCGATGGGTTTCTTATCCTGGAATTGAAGGTGCCAACAACTCCCCTGTCTTTGTGCTTAAGTGGGAACGTCAAAGAGACAGAGACAAACTTTGCCTTCAGAAGAGATCATTTACCTCCTCCCAAGCTGCCCCTTACCCCCAAAATCTAGGTACAGCAGTAGTCTTTAACCCATTAAGGGACAACCAGCAAAACTCTATCGATGCCACTCTCTAACCTGGGCTCCATAGTGATCCCCACCTTCTGTTGTTTGTTGGAACAACCTGAGTGCATTCGAGTAATGACGTTTGTTCCAGGAAATTTCGTGAAACCAGGACATTCCTTCTCTGTTGATTGGAACGGAAGTTCTTTGTGTTCTAACTTGACTCAGAACACCTGAGATGTTAGCTTCATTTGGTACGGAAGAACCCCTACTGAAACCCAGGGATCCAACACTGAACTCTATCTGGGATATCCGCACATTTGGATTAAGACAGTTCCACGAGGGTGCAGAGAAACCACCCGATTTTGAGTAACATCCTCACTGAATGAGGTGTTAGGAATTTGTCGAGGAGCATTCCTGTGAGTAGCAGAACGGCTAGTGTTTGGGTCTAGTCTGTCTGGTTCCAGAATGGACATGGATCTTAAGTCCACCATGATATCCTCCCGCCTAGTAAAACGTAACAGACCCAGAAGTGCTGCTTTGGTGTTTCAAAGAGGGGACCAAGGTATTCAGAGAAAGAGTACCCTCGTGTTCCCTAGCCACTCACTTCTCCCCAGCCAGAATGGTCTCTGGTTAAAAGGACTCACGTGAGTCTAGACATGTGAACCTGGCTACATAGTGTTGTACACAGGTTCTTCCAGAAAGAGACATCCATCAGAGATGGCCAAAAGGAAGGACTGGTCTAAAAGAGCCATGAGAGGAAGAAAACTAAGCCTGAGGCTAGCAGCTTTGGGTGTTAACTGACCCGGAACATTTGGGGATGAAATTGATAAGTATCCAAAGATGCTGCCTTCCTCGTAGAAGACATCACCAAGCTGCTGAGAACACTTGGAAGGTCAGAGTGGAACTTGGTGCTAGGGCAATTTCTAGCCAAATAAAACTTTTCCTGTGGGTTGTTACATTAATTTTTCAGGGGTAATAACCACTCGGAACAACAACAAAAACCCAATCTTTACAAAAGCATTTTATCTCCTTGATATGTTCAGTTGAGTGCCCTTGGCAGGGGAGGGGGAGTGATACCACTTCTCCTGAAAGGGACCCACACGCCTCTTCCAATGTTCTGTAGCTCTTCCAATGTTCTGTAGTCATAGCATTTAGAGATGACACCCCGTATGGCAGCCTGCACCCCATACCAGAGCTTCAGACTCCTGACTTCAGCCCAGAGATTCTCAAAGCTGGCTCCGACTTAGGAATACCAGGGGACCACTCTAAAGGTTGTAAGAAGAAGTAAACCATGGCCACAGTCCTCAGGAAGGATTGGTTACAAGACCCATTCACAAGTGGACAGTGTCAATCTCTCTGCCTGCCTTTAACTGTGACACTACTAATAGCTAGGGACACTTTGTTCAGCTTCCTCCTGGAAACAAGCTACAAGACTGGGGAGGAACGAGCGGAGCTATGAGCCCAGGGCAAAGATGGCACAGCACAACTTCGTTAGGCCTTTGACCACCAGGTCTTTAGAATTGTCACCCAGGAGCCATGACACACGTTTCCTCACTGCAGTGCTAATGCTGAAACAAAGTATTTTGGGAAAAGACTTCTCCATTTTCAGAGTAAAAAATTTTATTTCGTCTTCAGACGTGACAATGTCCTCCCTGACTGTCCTGAATATCCTTTATTTTTATAGTACCCTTTTATAAATGAGTAAAAAGTGACCCTTCCTGACCATTGCTTGACAAATAAACCTGTTTTTTTTTTTTTTAAATATGAAAAAGAAAAAAAAAATGTGCCCAAATCTGTCTGTGGGTAGGACTGCGTCTGCCGGATCTTGGCTTCTCTCTCCCTCTCTCTTCCTGGCATTTATGAAGAAGGTCTAGCCTAAGCAAGCACAGGCACAGAACGCTGGGAGGCTTCGGTCAGCTCAGAGCGCTCTGCTGCCTGCTGCTGTCTGTGAAGTCGCAGGGCAACACTGGGAACACTGTAGAACAGTGCCCTCAGCATTGCCAGGAGAGGGAAAAAAGTTCTTTCAAGACAGGGTTTCTCTGTGTAGCCCTGGCTGTCCTGGAACTCACTCTGTAGACCAGGCTGGCCTCAAACTCAGAATTCCGCCTGCCTCTGCCGCCCAAGTGCTGGGATTAAAGGCGTGCGCCACCACCGCCCGGCCAAGAGAGGGAATTTAACTTCTAACCTTTAGCAAAAAAGAGAGGCAGATAGGCTAGGCAGCTTATGATGTTCAATGGAGTCTACACCACAGGGAACTATCCCACATCCTGGAGATTTAAAAAAAATCAAAACTACAGTACACATAATCATAATAAGAATAAATTACGGCTAATTGCCGAACTCGGTCCTAATGCCTTTAGATATAAAGGAAAGGTTGTGTTCGATGGTTTTTAGCTACCTGACAATTTCCCCTGCATACATTAAGACACGATTCAATCTTGTCGTACTGCAAAACTTTGCTCCATGTTTGGGAGAATGGTATCACACAAATAAAAAGGCTGGAGCTCTAGGGTTTGTTTCCAGTGCAGACACTAGCCTCTGACCCTTCTGATAACTGGACACGTGTCTTGAGATCACCTTTTTAAAACATCAAACATGAAGGAAACAGATGAAAAAAATCTGCTATTTAACACTGAGTTCTATAGATTTGCATATGTAAAGATCATCAGCAATAGGGAATATCTTACAGAGACATCCACTGTCATGTCAAATTTCCAAGGAAATTTCCCTGGAATGTTTACAGCCTTTTTAAAGAAGGAAGAGGAGGGGGAAGAAGAGAAGGGAGAACAGGAGAGGGGGGGAAGACTTAACAAGTGGTACAAATGAGGGCAGACTACTCCAAGCTAGGCAATACTGGAGAAAAGCTCAACTTTGTAACTGCAAAAAAGGATTCACTAGAAGGGAAGTGGAACAGACGTGAGTAAAATAGGTTTTTGGTTTTCCACGGAGTCACGCCATGGTTTCAGAACAAGCTGATGAGACAGCAAATGGTGCTGACAATCCATCGTTGAATGAGCTGCAGCAAGCAAACTGTTAGGACAACCACAAGAAAAGCATCCTCGACAATATGAAGATTTACAGCTCGCATAGAAAAAGACCCTCAGAAAGCGAAGGGACCCTACAGAAATCAGTATTTTCGAAAGCACTGGTGAAATGTGACAATGATTTCAACAGTTAGATTTCTTTTAAAATTATTAAGCATAAAAATTTCCACGTAGACTCTCCTGTGTGTACCACAGATAATGAAAACCGCTACAGTTTGCCAGCAATAAAATTCACCACACAACTAGCGAGACGCCCTTTTCTTCTAGTGTGGGGTGGCTGACCACATCGGCGGTGCTGTTTGGTCTTGGTAACCAAAGGGACCAGGCGGCTCCAGCAGCTAATTCTCTTTTTCTTCAGGAACTTGAAGGCAAGAGGCTTTAGCAACACTGCCTATGTCAGGAAATCTATTTTTATGCTAGTGTGTGTGTGTGTGTGTGTGTGTGTGTGTGTGTGTGTGTGTGTTTAACTTATTACACTTTTATTTATTTTGTGTGGTATGTGCATTTGTGAGGCACATCAGGGCCACAGTACGTGTGTAAAGGTCAAAGGGCAACTTTCGAGGGTTGGTTCTCTCTCCTAGCACCATATGGATCCCAGGAACCACACTCAGGTGCCTAGACTTTTCAGGAGATGTCTTTACCCACGGAGCCATCTCACTGGTACCGGTATATCCTTTTAATGTTAGAATTTTGGCGAAATTGAGAAGTATCATTGTCAGATTTTTTTTTATTTGATTTTTATTGAAGAGGAATCTCAAACAAAAACTGCATTGCCATCATTTTCGACCAGTTCCTGCCTGTTTAGCCTTGCTCATGTGCTCATGGCTTAGGTCTGACCATATGAGAAGGGAGCTCATCACTACAGAAAACAGATTATCCCTGTCTCAGAGCCCATGGACTCACAACAGCTCTTCATTGTGGGGGTGGGACTTTGTGAAGCTCCCTCCATTCTTTTGTTTTGTTTTGTTTTGTTTTTTTCCAGACAAGATTCCTCTGTACAGCTCTGGCTGACCTGGAACTCACTCTGTAGACCAGGCTGGCCTCAAACTCAGAAATCCGCCTGCCTCTGCTTCCCAAGTGCTGGGATTAAAGGCGTGCGCCCCCACCCCCCAGCTGTTCCCTCCATTCTTACAGGCACATCAGCTAGGGCTGTTGTTACGCAGCCCTTTTACAGGCAGCCCATATTGTTGAGATTTCGTGAGAGTAGCTGTACATATGTGCTATAAATGTACGTGCTGATGTACACATACTACACAAAATAAATTTAAACGTAATATATGTAGTAGTATATATTGTAATATCTATATATACTATATAGACATATTAGTATATAGTATATAATATATATATACATATGTGTGTAAGTATATATATATATATATATATATATATATATATATATA
>JADRCD010236941.1:0-17848 GCA_019843815.1 Montemys delectorum
CCAGCCCACTGTGGGCAGCACCATTCCCTTGGCAGTCAGTACTACAGTATATGATAAAGCTAGCTAAGCACGAGCAACGAATCAAGCCAGGAAGTGGTGTTCTTCCACAGTTTCTGCTTCAACTTCCTTCCTGAGTTCTTTCCCTGACTTCTGTCAATGTGGGACAGTGAGGTACAAGGTGAAATGTACTCCATCCTCCCCTGAGCTGTTTTTGTTTAGAGTACTTTAACATAGCAACAGAGGGGAATACGGAGCAGAGCCAAAGGTCTTGTGATGCTAGGCGACTGTCATCCCTAGTCCTTTTTTTCCACTTTATTTTTTCCCAAGGTTTTATGTAGCTCAGGCTGCCCTCAAACTCAGTATGTAGCTGAGGCTGACCCCAGGTGCTGGGATGGCACGTGTGTTAGGAAGCCTGACACAGCTGGCTTCCTCTGTTACTTTCATCAGTTCTACGACCTGTTTGCCTCGTCTCTATGTTGTTGGTATCTTCTATTTGCATGTGCCTATCCCTTTCTCCTTCAAGTTGGCTTTTCCTGGTTCTTGAATATGGTTTTTAAAAATAGCCTGGATTCAACAAACAAACAAACAAACAAACAAGGTCTCAAGTCAGGCATAGTGGTGCAACTTTTAATCCCAGAACTTGGGAGAGACAGAGGTAGAGAGGTCTCTGATTTTGAGGCCAGTGTGGCCTATACAGCAAGCTCCAAGACAGTCAGCCAGGGCTATACAGAGAGATCCTGTCTCAAAATACAAAACAAACAAACAAAAGTAAACAAACAAACAAACAAGTAAAAACAGGATCTCCGGCTGGAGAGATGGCTCAGCGGTTAAGAGCACTGACTGCTCTTCCGAAGTTCCTGAGTTCAAATCCCAGCAACCACATGGTGGCTCACAACCATCTGTAATGAGATCTGATGCCCTCTTCTGGGGCGTCTGAAGACAGCTACAGTGTACTTATGTATAATTAAATAAATAAATCTTTAAAAAAAGAAAAGAAAAGAAACAGAGTTTCATGCAACCAGGGCTGGCCTCAAAGTCACTATGGAGCCAATGACAACCTTGACCTCCCTGGACTCCACATCCCTTAGGACTCCACATCCCTTATGCTGGGATGACAGTCATGAGCAGCCATTGGTGGATCCTGGCTGTTCTGAATATTATGTTTTAAGACCCTGGGTTTTATTTGATTCTTCTCTTCCAGCAGGACTCTTCTGTCACCTGCTGGGGCTTAGAGGAAGGAAGGTGCCAACTTGTTGCTCTGGTAGAGAGTTCAGTCCCCCTACCAGGCAGAAAACTCTAGCTTGGAGGAGTATGGCTCCTCAGCTGCTCTCCACGGATTATCTTCTGGCACCCTCGTATTGCCAGGCAGGAGCAGAGGCAGAAATCATGGAGGAATGCTGCTTGCTGGCCTGCTCAGCCAGATTTTTTTGTTTGTTTGTTTGTTTTTCCGAGACACTCGAAACTCAGAGATTGTCTGCCTCTGCCTCCCGAGTACTGGGATTAAAGACATGCACCACCACCCAACAGCTCAGCCTGATTTCTTATACCAACACCAATCATTTATCAAAAAAGAAAAAAGTGTCACAGATTTGCCCACAGGCAATGTGATAGAAGTAATTCCTCAAGTGAGGGTCCTTCCCTCTTCCCAGGTGACTCTAGCCTGTGTCTAGGTGACAAAAACTGACCAGCACAGCTACCTACAAAAGAAACAATAGCTTAATACTAGCTGAGGTGAGCTCTGCTAAGAGTTGTTATACCATAGTTTAAAAGCCAACCATAGAGCAGGAAATTGGATAGAGGAAAGCCTTAGACCAGTGGTTCTCAACCTGTGGGTCGGAACCCTCCCCTCCCTGGGTAGGGGGGGCGGTTGAACGACCCATTCACAGGGGTTGCATAGCAGATATTCTGCATATTGGATATTTACATTACAGTTCATAGCAGTTGCAAAACTACAATCATGAAGGAGCAATGAAAATAATGCTATGGTTGGGGGTTACCATAACATGGGGAACTGTATCAAAGGGTCACACCACTGGCAAGGTGAAGAACCACTGGCTCAGACAAATGTTCAAAGGTTGTGCTTATGACCATTTTACTGAGTGCGAGCACTGCACTGAGAGCATTGAAACCAGGAGGCCACAGCTGTGCAGGTCAGCCCCACACTGCACGGGCTCTCAGTACTCCATGGCGCTGGGGTCTATGGATTTTCAGAGCCGGGAAGGAGCTGAAGAGCTAGCCCGTCCCGTCCCTCTCAGCAGCGGCTTGAAAGCACGGCAAGGAGAAAGCTTAACTTGATTTCTTTTTTTTTTGTTTCCTTTTAAAAGATATGCCATGTAGCCCAGGCTGGCCTTCAGCCTCTGCCTTTTGGGTACTGGCATGATAGGTATAAGGTGTCTGGCTCATGTGGTACTGGGTAGGGAGCCCAGCACTTCCTGCATGCTTGGCAAGCACTCTATCAACTGTGTGCCCAGCACTGGTATAATAACTATTTTGTGCTGCGTGCCTAAATGGAAATTTCTGTGAGCAAAGACTAACTTTAACAACTTTATTAAGCACTGCATGTTACAGTAAGGTAGTTTTTACTGTGAACTTGATTTTCTTTTCTTCCTTTTAAAAAAATTTTTTTTAAAAATTTCATTTCTAAGACAAGGTTTCTCTGTGTAGCCCTGGCTGTCCTGGAACTTGCTTTGCAGATCAGGCTGGCCTAGAACTCACTGAGATTCCCCTGCCTCTGCCTCCCTAGTGCTGAGATTAAAAGTGTGCACTACCATACCTGGCCTTGATTTTTCTTTAACAAGACTAATCTAAAATGACCTGGGAGGATTATACTGCAATAGAGTCAATTAAATTGAACAAACATGGCATAAATTGTAAGTGATGTCAAACTGTGTTTTACTATAGTTTCTACATGATCAAGAGTAAACCATGAGGCTGGCGGTGGTGGCGCACGCCTTTGATCCCAGCACTTGGGAGGCAGAGGCAGGCAGATTTTTGAGTTTGAGGCCAGCCTGGTCTACAGAGTGACTTCTAGGATAGCCAGGGCTATACAGAGAAACCCTGTCTCAAAAACAAACAAATAAACAAAAACAACAGAAAAAAATAAACCATAAAATGAGATCTCCATTTTATTTAAAAACAAAACAAAACAAAACCAACCAAACAAAAATCCTGTGTTTTCTGAGCCACAGTTCTAGCAAAGTTCTTCAGACCTAGACACTAGCACACAGAAAATTCCTAGGATTAGTAGGATAGGAACCCAGGCCTCAATCAGCTATGCCTCCAGTGGCTCACTGGGAGAGTCTGAGTCCCACATTAAAAAAATCCACTTGACCATCCATTCAATCGATGACTTCCACATAATGTCTCTTTGGAAGTGACTGATTGCAGGAAATATATAATGGGCAAATGCCCAGACTACAATCTAGCTTAAGTGTGGTGGTGCACACCACACAGGCAGATTAGAGTTCCAGCACAACCTAGACTACATAGCAAGTTCCAGGCTAGTCAGGGCTGTCAGAGGTTTTTTTTTTTTTTTTTTTTTTTTTAACTAACAGAACTGGAAGCACAAACTTGTTGGGTTGGCTGCATTAGTGAGAATTCAATAAGGAGCAAGTGGTAGTGTTTTGGGGAGGGATGGATGGGAGTGTATTAAGATCAGAAGTTTGACAATGGACCAAGGCCAGACCCAGGGCCCCAAGGAAACAGAACTGGGTGAGCAGTAGCCTGATGAGAAGCCTTCTCCAGGAAGGTCAATGTCCACAGTTCCTGTGCCAATTCAGCCTGGCCTTGACTTCAGTGTCCTAGGGAACCTTTCCTAGCCAGGTGTACAATGTCCCCGGGTGATGGCCTTTCCCCCACATAACAGGGCTTAATTTGGAAACATCTGACTGACACGTGGCCTGAGGCAATGCTGCTAAAGAGGAAGGTGGCCGTGAGAGGCACCAGTGAAAGCCTGACTTAGCAGGAAGCCCTCTCTGTGCACTTACAGTTAACAAGTTCAGAGGATGGCCTTGGGCTAGGGCCGGTGGTGTGGCTAAGAAGAGTACCTGCCTGGCAAACAGGAGCTCTTGGTTCCCTCCTCACTGCATAAGCCCTACCTGTGATGTATGCCTGAAAAGTGCTCAGTGTGGTCATATACACTTGTAATTCCAGCACTGGGGAACAAAGACAGACAAGTCACTGGGGCTCCCTTGCTCAGCAAGTTCCAGGCCTACGAGAGGTCCTGTATCAAATAGCATAATGTAGGGGTTAGAGAGATGGCTCAGTGGTTAAAGACACTTCTTGTTCTTCCAGAGGACCCAGGTTAGGTTCCCAGCACCTATGTCAAGCATTTTCCAAATGCCTGTAATTCCAGCTCCAGATCTGACTCCTTCTTTAGGCTTCCTTGGGCATTTGAGCGTGCGTGTGCTCGAGCACACACTCTCGCGCGCGCGCACACACACACACAGACACACGCACACGCACACACACAGGCTTAAAAACAGCAGCCCCTAAAACATCCTGTGCTGGGATCAGAAGCAGGCATCCTGCTCTAACAGACTGCAGAGAAGTAAATGAATAGCCTGTGCTGCCTGCGCTGCCTGCCTCCAAAGTGCTAGAATCAGGACTCCTCAGGCCCCACAAAATCTCCACAGACAAACGAAAGACCTGCTCCTTTCTGGCAAAAGGAAGGAATCCCAGCCTGCAGGCCTTCCTGCCTGGCACCTGCTCTTTCTGCCAAGTGGCATTCCAGCAACAAACGGATCACCCCCTTGAAGTAAAGTCTCCCTCCCTCTGGTCAAGAGTTACAGATTCTAGCCTGCATGAGGGCTCAGTGGATAAAAGTACTCACCAGCAAGTCTGATGAGCAGAGACTCTCAGAGTTCCACATGGTGGAAGTAAAGAACCCATTCCCACAAGCCGTTCTCTAGCCTCACATAAAATATTCTCATGAAAAAAAAAAAGTTGTCAGCAGCAGTGATGGCACACACCTTCAATCGCAGCACTCAGTGGGCAGAGGCAGACGGACCTCTGAGTCTGAGGCCAGCCTGGGCTGCAGAGTGAGTTCCAGGACAGCCAGGGCTACCCAGAGGAACCTATCTTAAAAAAAAAACCAAAACAAGGTTACAGGTTCAAGAATAAAACTCCAGCCAGAATCTCACCCTATGTGGGGTAATTTTCTCTGTAGAATTTACCTCTTCTACACATAATACATACACATGTAGATATAGACCCCGACCAAAGGCTGACATACTTAGTCATACTGTGTCTTGTTGTTGCTGTTGTTGTTTTGTGTTCTGAATTTTTGAGATAGGGTCTGACTTTGCAACCCTGGAACTTGCTGGATAGACCAGGCTGGCCTTAAACTCACAGAGATCCACCTACCTCTGCCTCCTGAGTGCTGGGACTAAGGGCATGCATGCATCACCATGTCAAGCTATAGATTCTCCTCCTCTGAAACTGGTGGCTGGTGAGATGGCTCAGTGGGTGAGGACACTTCCCACCGAGCCTGATGCTCTAAGTCCTATCCCTGGACCGCACAGGGTGGAAAGAGAAAACAGACTCTTAGCTGGGCTCACACGCAGGCTGTGGCACAAGCACACCCACACTCATCTATACACAGACATATACAGAGATAAACAAGATGAGTAAATAAATGTCAAATATAAATAAATAAATAAATAAATACTTGGAGTGTGGGGAAAAGGAGGCAAGTACTCTTGCACCTGAACCGTGAGCCCAGCCCTTCACTGAAGACTTCTAGGCACATGCTCTTCACCTGAGACACGCCTGATCTTTTGGCCTGTATCTCTCAAGTGCTGGAACTCATGGGTCATCGTGTCCAGCTCTAAAGTATGGAAGAAAATGGGAGAGGGGATTCCCCGTCTCTTGGATGAGGGTAACCCTCTGCTTAGAAGACGTTTCCCTACCGGCCTGGTAGCCTGTTCACTGTGGTATCCCCAGCAGGGCTCACCCTGGACACCTATGCTTTTCATAAAAACAATGGAATACTATTCAGCACTATAAACTACAGCCTCTCTTAGACTGTCCGAACACATGAAAACAGTATGTTCATCAAATATTACATAAGGAGCCACAGAAAAATCAGATTATCTCCCTAGCGCTCATGTCTATAATTTCAGTAACTCCATCTCTGGAGATCAAACATCCTCTCCTGGGTTCTAGGGACAACTACATTCACATGCATGTACCCACACACATAATTTAAAAATAAATCTATTTAAAATTTTTTTCTGAAGGCAGCATCCTCGGTGACTCAGGCACTTGCAATTGGCCCCACCACTTAAAATGCCAACATCAGGACACAGATTCCCACACGAGCCACTGGGGAACACAAGCCAGATCCAAACCACAAGCTGTGACTGTCCTGACTACCTACCACAAGCATTAGACCTTGTAACAGTTGGCCTAAGGAGACAACTCAGTAAGTAAAGTGCTGACTCTTCAACACATAAAAAGCTGAATATGGCCAAGTGTGTCTGCAGCCTCAGCACCAGGGGATGGAGGAAGACAAGAAGATGCTAGGGGATAACTGGTCCGCAAGTGTAGCCAATTGATGAGCCAAGTTCAGTGAGAGACACTGCCTCAAATAAAATAAAATAAAATAAAATAAAATAAAATAAAATAAAAGCAGAGAGCTATCAAGGAAGACAGCAGACAGAACTCTCTGCCCCTCCCCCAACAGAACTTTGATGATTAAGAAGAAAAAGCCTAATCACAAAGGAAAACCCTGAAGACTGGCATGGTGGTGCATGGCTTTCATCTCAGCACTAAGAAGGCAGATCTCTCTAGGTTCAAGGCCAGCCTGGTCTACACAGTGAGCTCCAGGACAGCCACAGCTAGAGTGAGACCCTGTCTCAAAAAGCAAACACAAAGAGAAAACATGAATTTCACAGCAGGGAAGGAACGTAGCTAGCTAACTAAACTAATGAATGGATGATGGATGGCGGGGAACTGCCAGGCCCAGTGCTGGCCTACCTAACAGGAATCTCACCACGAGAAAACAACAAGCGAATCCAAACTGACTGACTACAGAGACATGACACGGCCCTACTGTCTGAAAAATGTCAGTGTCATGAGAGACAAAAGAAGTCCAGATCAAAGGAGAGGGGTAGTGAACTAGGTGACCTCAGACTGGAGAGCAGACTTCAGGTGGAAAAGAGAGGACTGGGGAATATGAAGGGGCTGTGACCGTTAACTCCTCACAGTGGCCTTTTCTGCTGTACAGTGGTTAGGAGAAAATTCCTTGAAATTTACATAAAAAATGAATCCCAGTGATTGAATATGAGAGGCCCTGGACACACACACACACACAGGCACAGATAGACAGACAGACACATATATATATGTACATACACCCAGAGACAGAGATAACATATAGACATACTGATCACATAGACATACATACATAGGCACACACATAGGTGCAGACATACAAATATAAACAAAGAGACTCATATTGTCAGACACAAACATAGAGACACACTAATATGCATAGCCATACATACATACACACAGAGGCACGAATACATATGTGCAGACATACATACACAAATACATACATTAACACAAAGACACATACCCATACACATACTCAGATACATGCAAATACACCACAAACAGCATACCACCCAGACACACATACATATATGCATATACAGACAAACACATTTTTGTACACATTGTACACACATACACAGAAACACAGTGAGATATACAAATATATACAAACACACATGCATATAAACATGCTCACACAAACACTCTGAATCAAAGGGAGTTTTTTTTTTTTAATGTTTATGAATACACCCGAAGAGGACATTGGATCCCATTACAGATGGTTGTGAGCCACCATGTGGTTGCTGCGAATTGAACTCAGAACCTCTGGAAGCTCAGCAGTGTTCCTAACCACTGAGCCATCCCTCCAGCCCCCAAAGGGAGTGTCTTTAAGGCCTCGGATTCACTGTCAAATTAGCTTTGAAAAAGCAGTTGTCTCCCGGCAGCTCGTCATTGTTAAAGTATGCTGCGACTGTGTAGAGAGGCCTAGAGCTGGGAGAGCACATAAGTTAGCTGTAGACTATAGGGAATAGTCAAAAGAGGCCAGGACACCTGTGTTCCAGAAGAAAGAATAAACCAAGCCAGAGTGGACAAGCCAAAGAGCATTTAAAAACATATTTATTTTACTTTTAGTTATGTGTATGTGTGAGTATTGTTATGTGCACATGAGTTTGGGTGTTTGAGGCCAGAAGAGGCTATGGGATCATTGGAGCTCATTACAGGCTGCTGTGAGCTGCATGAGCCAGGTGCTGGGAACTGAACCCAGGTCCTCTGTAAGAACAGTAACACCCTTAACCACCGAACCATCTCTCCAACCCCCTTTCTCCATTTTATACAGTTCATGAAGGGCCAGGCTCAACCACAGTCAAGATGGATCACACCCACATAGATGACATAATCAAGATGAACCCCGCAGCCATATATCCAGAGCCCATCCCTCAGGTAGTCTGGTCTGTCAGGTTGACAGTTAAGATCGGCCATCACAGCTGCAGTCTAGAGCTGAAGGGGATACCATTGCAACAGGCATCTCCCTGTATCAGCAAGGTCTGGCCTGCACTCAAAGCCTACTTTCTCAAAGACTTTTATTGCGAGCTCAGCCCTGCCCACTCGCTCCATCGCTCGCTCGTTTGCCACCTATGGCTGCCTTTTTGCTAAAGAAAGCAGCAGTTGCTCAGCTGCCAGATCTTACAGCTCACAAGCTTCAAGAATGTACTATCTGGCCCCTCACAAAGAAAGTCTGCCAGAGGGTCTGACTTAATTAATCACTCTGTACCAACGCTATTTCCGGCTCTTGATCATTTTAGTGTGGTTATGTAAGACCTGAGCATCGGGAAAGCTTGGTGAGAAACAGAAAGAAACGCTGTGATAGTTCACAAGTTTCGCAAGGGTAACACTGATTAAGATTAAAGAGTCAAGGCTGAGGAAATGACTCAGTCGGTAGACTGCTTGTGCCGAAAGCCTGAGGACCTGGGTCCCATGCCCAGGCCCCGTGTAATGAGGGTTCAGCTTTTGCGTTCCACTTTAAAATAGTTACTCTTAAAAATATCTATTTCATGCTCAATTGTATGTATGTGGATGTGCTTACGTGCACGTAGGTTCAGGTTTTCCAGGCCAAAAGAGGCCACCAGCTCACTTGGAGACGGAGTTACAAGCCGGAGGATGCTTAGAGCTAACTGGTCAGCCAATCTGATGCAAATGGTAAGTACCAGGCCAATGAGAGACCATGTGCCAAAGAAAACAACCAAGATGGGAAGCCAGAGATATAGCTAGGTGGTTGAGAGAACCTGATGCCCTTGAAGATGACACAGTTCCATTCCTAGGTCTACACGGCAGCTTACAACCTGTCACTCCAGTTCCAGGGCTCAGATCCAACAGGCACTGCACACAGTACACATATACAGACAAATATGCAGGCAAATCCTACATGAGACACAAGGCAGCCAGCTCCTGAGGAACAATTACTAAGGTTTCCTCTGATCTCTACATGTGCATATACACATTCATTCACACACACATACTTTCTCTCTCACACACACATACACACATACACACTTGTGCACAAACATGCACGCACACACATGCACACACACACACACACACAAATGCAGAATTAAGGGGCAGATGTGGTGATAAACACACCTCAAATCTCAGCACTCGGGAGGCAGATGTAGGAGGATGGCTGAGAGTTCAAGACCAGCTTGCTTTACACAGCTCAAGTTTAGCCTGGACCACTTACTAACACCCAGTTTCAAAACAGAAAAGCAAGAGGCTGGGAGTGAACTCAATGGTAGAGCACTTGCCTAGAGTCACCCAGTGAGGGGCTAGGGGAGTGGCTCAAAGGTATAGTGCTTTCCTGGCATGCATAAGTCCCTGGGTTCAGACCCTAGTACTGCAAATAAACAGACACACAGCAGTCAGAACTGCAGAAGAAAGATCCATCTAGGGCAAAAGCGCACTGTGTTACTGTCAGCTCACTACACCAGCGTTCATTTATACCTACTGTTTATCAACCACCACACCAAGTACTCTATATAAGTTCTTTCTCTTGTATGACAACCCTGTTTAGAGAAATATTATCTTTCATTTTGCAGACCAACACTTAGCCAAGCAAATTACCCATGGTCCCCTAGCTGGCAACTTCCAGGGCAAGCAAGATACAAGGATCCTGTGGGACTCTTCTGATACTTCTCTGCTATCCTAGCTACCACTGGCTATGGAAGACAAGGTGACCTGATGGCTGGCCCATGACAGTGACAGCGATCCCAGGGCTGACAATCCTTCAGACCATATCATCAACAACAGCTGTGCTTCTTCTGTGACTAGGAGAGAAAGGGCCTCTGGAGCCCCTCTTCTACCCAAAATGGCTTCTAGCCATCTCCTCTACAAGTCAGAATTCATGAGACTTACCAAAAACAGAATCCAGACTCTTATCAAGGCATCAGACCAAAGATTGTCACTGCACTGAGGTCTCTGACCGTGCTGTACCCCACTGAGGTCTCTGACGGTGCCCACCCCACCCCAGCGTCTGTTTGCATTTCACATTAACATTAGACCATAGCATTAAAAGCTGCTGTCACTGGGGATGCACCAGGTTGGGGGGGGGGGGTGCACACCTGTCATTTCAGCACTGCCAGAGTGGGTCTCTGTGCTTTTCTAGAGGACCCAGGCTCAGTTCAGAGGACCCACATCCTGCAGCTCAACTTCCTGTAAGCCCAGCTCCAGACGAGTGGTGCGGTTGCTCTCTACTGGCCTCCATGGACAGTGTGCTCACATATTAATCCTCCCCTCACGCCTCAGAGTTAGAAATGGAGCCTACTTTTGTTTGTTTGTTTGTTTGTTTGTTTTTCTTTTAAAGAATGGAGGACTGGTACCCACAGGTCACTCTACCTAGACCTATGTAGCTAATGGCATAGGGCTTCAGGCTCAATCGAAACTCTGTAAGGATAGAACTCTGGACATGAGAGAAAGGGCAGAGCCCGAATGGTGCCTTGTGGCAAGCAGGGTCACAGTTTGGGGAATCTAGGGCAGTGAGTGGGAAGAGATGCTTTGCCCGGGTTGGAGGGGACCAGTCGCATGGGAAGGCCTTAGCTATTTAGTCCGTCCTACACGCAGCCTGCTTTGCCTTCCTGCCCCAGGTGAATGGTTCTCTCTCTCTCTCTCTCTCTCTCTCTCTCTCTCTCTCTCTCTCTCTCTCTCTCTCTCTCCCCCCTCTCTCTCTATCTCACTCAATTTATGTGCATGGGGCCATGGATATTTTACCTTCATGTATGTCTGTGTGAGGGTGTCAGATCCTCTGGAACTGGAGTTACAGGCAGATGTGAACTGCCATGTAGATGCTGGGAGTTGAACCTGGGTCTTCTGGAAGAGCAGCCAGTGCTCTTAACCACTGAGCCATCCCTCCAGCCCAGCCCATCTGCTACAACTAGCTGCCCTGGGTCCTGCTAAACTCTAGGTTTTGCTAGAAAGAGCATGTGGGATTGTATAAACCAGCTGAGGTACAGGAGAAGATGGGCCTCGTGTATATTTATTACTTTCTAATTATTATAAAATGATCTGACAAAAGGAACTAGGGCCAGAGAGATGGCTCAGTGGTTAAGAGAACTTGCTCTTCTGCAGAGGGCTTGAGTTCAGTTCCCAGTACCTACATCTGGCAGCTCATAAACACCTGTAAGTCCAGCTGCAGGGGATCTGATACTTTCACATGTACACATGTACACACACACACACACACACACCCCACACATTTTAATACAAAAAAAGTAAAAATAACTGGGGAAGGGGGGTGCATGACTTTAATCCCAGCACTTGGGAAGCAGAGGCAGGCAAATCCCTAAGTTCGAGGCCAGACTGGTCTACCAAAGGAGTTCCAGGACAGCCGGGGCTGTACAGAGAAACCCTGTCTTGAAAAACAAAAACAAAAACCAAAAAATAAAAATCCATAGCTACTGTACCTCAGAATGACAATCTTCAAAAAAAATTTACTTAATTGGCCATCTGGGCTCAGCTAACCCACAGGACAAAGATTAGCAATATTCTTGGGAGAATGATGCAAGGTTCATTCAGTCACTCACACATCTATTCGTTTAGTCACTATCAGCAGCGTGCTTATCATTTTCTGGCACTCTTCCAGGAACTGGCTTTTCCTCACAGAAAACTCAACTCACCTTCCATTCCAACTATATTGCCACAGTGGTAGAAAGTACTTCATTTCTTTTTCTTTTCTTTTCTTTTCTTTTCTTTTCTTTTCTTTTCTTTTCTTTTCTTTCTTTCTTTCTTTCTTTCTTTCTTTCTTTCTTTCTTTCTTTTTTGTCCCTTTCGAGACAGGGTTTCTCTGTGTAGCCTTGGCTGTCCTGGAACTCACTCTGTAGACCAAGCTGGCCTCGAACTCAGAAATCTGCCTGCCTCTGCCTCCCAAGTGCTCGGATTAAAGGCGAGCACCACCACTGCCTGTCATTTCTTTTTCTGAGACTACATAACCCAGGCTAGCCTCAGACTTGAGTCCTCCTACCTCAGTCAAGGGTTAGGATTACAGATATGAGCCGCATGCCTGGCTAGACTCCTTTTGTGGCTGGCTACTTTATAGAACGTAAACAAAGAAGAAAAATATTTACTCAAGAGATGAGGAGGATAGTTTTAGACTCTTGAGCAAGGCTGGGGGTATAGCTCAAAAGGAGAGAATGTACCAGCACACATGAATCTCTGGTTTCATTCCCAACTCAGTATCTCCCAGAAACACAAACACGAAAATTCTTGTTTGTTTTTGTTATGGAGACAGAGTTTCTGTCCTAACAGCCCTGGCTGTCCTGGAACTCACTCTGTAGACCAGGCTGACTTCAGACTCACAAACTTCACCTGCTTCTGTCTCTGGCTACACAAAAATTCTTAAGCAAAGCGGTCAAGGAGTGGGAAAAGCAGCATTCCAGTGAGGCATGGTGGTATACACCTGTAATCCCAGCACTCAAAAAAAGGTGAAGGCAGGAGGATCAGGAGTTCGAGGACAGCCTCGGCTACAGAGCAAGTTTAAGACTAGCCTGAGCCTGACCCCATCTCAACAAATAAATAAGCAAAAATACCCAAGGAAAATTAGAAGAAAAAAAAACCAAACCAAGTCTTCAAGATCAATCCAGCGGGGGCTGGAGATGACGGCTCAGTGGCTAAGAGGACAGGGTTTAACTCTAAGCACCGACGTGCTAGCTTACAACTATCTATAACTCCCGTTCCAAGGGATCTGACACTCTCTTCTGGCTCCACCAGAACCAGGCACACATTGTGGTACACATACATGAATGCAGGCAAAACACCGATACACATAAAAATAAAAAGAAATCTTTAAATCTATGGGGGGGCAGTCGTCAATCTAGCAATAGTACCATGGACAGATCTTGGGAAGTGGGTGGGAAGAAACAGCAAATTAGGAATTCCTGGCCAGCCTAGAACAAGGCAAAATCCTGTCTCAAAGAAAGAAAAGTGGGCATTGGAACAGTTCAGTGAGTAACAGCACTTGCTTGTGCAAGCCTGGCAATGTGAGATCCATCCTTGGGATCCATGGAAAGGTAGGAGAGACCTGACTCCACAAAGCTGTCCTTTAACCTCCAAGAACTTTGAAGACCAAAACCAGACAAGATGTAATGGCACCTGCAGACCCAGAATAAAAGGGAAAGGGGAAGTTGGCATTTTTCCTCGAGAGCTCTGAGGACCAGAAACAGAAAAACGGCAGGGTCACTGTCACAAACACGACATCATGTTGGTAGCAGTTGATGGCTATTGATGTACTATATGATCTTCAGATCATATTGCATAACTTTTACTTATCTTTATGGTACTGGGGATGGAACCCCAGGACCTTCCACACAGTAGGAAAGTACTCTAGTACTAAGGTATATCCCCAGTCTCCAAAAATATTTTTTATAGGCCAGTAAGATAGGTCAGTGGGAAAAGATGCTTGCTGCCAAGTCTGAAGACCTGAGTTCAATCCCCAGGACCTACATAATGGAGAACCAACTTCACAAAGTTGTCTTTTGATGTTCACACACATGCCATGGCAGATGAAAATACACATACTCTCTCTCTGTGTGTCTAAATGAAGAAAGAAAGAAAGAAAGAAAGAAAGAAAGAAAGAAAGGAAGGAGGAAAGAAAGAAAGAAGGAAAAAAAGGAGAGAAGGAAAAAGAGAGAAAGGAAGGAAGGAAGGAAGGAAGGAAGGAAGGAAGGAAGAAAGAAAGAAGCCGGCCGGGCAGTGGTGGCACACACCTTTAATCCCAGCACTTGGGAGACAAAGGCAGGTGGATCTCTGAATTTGAGGCCAGCCTGGTCTACAGAGTGAGTTCCAGGACAGCCAGGGCTACACAGAGAAACCTCGTCTTGAAAAACAAACAAACAAACAAACAAACAAACAAACAAAAAGAAAAAGAAGAAACGAAAGAAAGAAAGAAAGAAAGAAAGAAAGAAAGAAAGAAAGAAAGAAAGGAAGGAAGACAGACAGACAGGAGGAGAGAGGACTGGAGAGATGGCTCAGTGGTTAAGAGCACTGACTACTCTTCCAGAGGTCCTTAAGTTCAATGCCTGAAAACCACATGGTGGCTCACAACCATCTGTAATGGGATCCAATGCCCTCTTCTTGTGTGTCTGAAGACAACTACAGTGTACTCATGTAAATAAATCTTTAGAAGAGAGAGAGACAGAGAGAGAGAGAGAGAGAGAGAGAGAGAGAGAGAGAGAGAAAGGAAGAAAGAAGGAAAGAAAGAAAGAAAGAAAGAAAGAAAGAAAGAAAGAAAGAGAGAGAAAGAGAAGTGAGAGGCCAGTGAGCAAAGCCATAACAGGCACTGTCTTCTATTATGCCTAGGCCTCAGATCACATTATATAAGGAACCCCCACTGATCTAAGTGAGTTTGTGGTTTTATAAAGTCATTGAACCCTTAAAGCCAACACACCACCTTCTTCACCAGACCACAAACCCAGCTCAGAACCCTCTGTGATGCTTGGAATGCACGCCTCCCTCAGCCCCACCCACGAGGAGCCTGGCAGAGCTGGCTATAATATGTGTATCTCAGGGCCTTCGTCTGTTTGCTGTGTTGAAAACTGACCCTGGGTGACCCTCAGTCATTGCATCTGAGTGCTGGGAAGGTTACCAAGAGTTTCTTTGTATCTACCCAGTCCTGTGAACCTTTATACAGACCCAGTACACAATACACACTGTGAAGATCAAAGTCATACAAGTTCGTGCTGTTAGGAACATGAACCGTCCCAGGGAGAGATGATGTGGAGACTGGACTCTGAGAGGAGGTTAGCCAGGCAAGGGGCACAGACACTGAAGCTATGACCAGGGTACATAAAGTCAAATGACTCAATACCACCTGTAACTTTCACTCACAAGGAAAATGACGTACGTTCCACCTTGGAAGGCACACCTTGTCTATTATTCTTCCTGTTATATAATCAGGCAAC
Organism: Montemys delectorum; assembly: GCA_019843815.1. NCBI lineage: Eukaryota > Metazoa > Chordata > Mammalia > Rodentia > Muridae > Montemys > Montemys delectorum. The sequence goes on from JADRCD010236941.1 coordinate 15,501, forward strand.
CAAAAGTCAAACTCTTCCAGATTATTGCTCTACCACAGGCTATCTCCTGTCCACTCTCAGAACAGATCATTGCTAAAGCACCATAGACTGCAGTACTATCTAATTATCCTTTAGACTTTAAAAGCCTTCCTTTCTTCTTTTTCCTTCCTTCCTTCCTTCCCTCCTTTTATGAGACAGGCTATATATATAAAACGTAGCCCAGGCTAGTTCCAACTTATGATGTTTCCCAGTAAGATAGTCTTGAACTCCTGATCTGCCTACCTTTACCTCCTGAGTCTTGGAATATAGGCATGTACCACTACACCTAGTTTTTAACAGCACTAGGGACAGAACCCAGGGCTTCCTGAATGCTAAGTAAGCACTCTACCTACTGAGCTCCATCCCCAGTCAGAGACTGCTGAGCTTCTGGAAAGCAGAGAGAACTCTCTTACTTATGTCATACAAAGGAGATCAGAAGGTCTCCGCCTCCAGAATGACAATCAAAAGATAATTCTAAGACTGACCTCCACCTAAGACGTATCTTAAAACTGAAATAAATGGTCTGGAGAGATGGCTTGGTGGTTAAGAGCACTGACTGCTCTTCTAGAGGTCCTGAGTTCAATTCCTAGCAACCACAAGGTGGCTCACAACCACCTTGTAATGGGATCTGACACCCTCTTCTGGTGTGTCTGAAGACAGCAACAATGTACTCGTATACATAAAATAAATAAATCTTAAAAAAAAAAAACTGAAATAAGTGGGCAAGCAAGATGGCTCAGTGAATAAAGGAGGGTGCTGTCAATAATATATGACAACAGTAAATCAGAAAATAAAACACCAGGTTATCTAGTAATATGCATAATTTTTGTGTTTTCATGTTCAGAATGAATGAAACTTAAATCTAAAAAGGCAGGGACTATGGAGACTGGAGAGAAGGCTCAACAATGAAGGGAACTCGCTGTTCTTCTAGAGGTCCAAGCTTGGTTCCCAGAACCCATGGCAGGAAGCTCATGACCACCTGAATCCTAGCTCTAGAACCAATGCTGTCATCTGGCCTCCTAGCATTTGATAGGCTAAAGTCATAGTGTTGAGTTCAAAGCCATCCTGGATTACAGCGCCTAAGACTCTGTAACAAAAACATCTAAGAGGGAAGTGAGAAGGCTCAGTGGGTAAAGGCACTCGTCACCATAACTGGCAGACTGAGTTTGATCCGTTTCCCACATTATAGCAGGAGACTGACTCTCCAAGTTGTCCTCTGACTTCCACGCATGTACCATGGCATAGGTGCCCACCCCATAAATAAGTGTAATTTTTAAAAATTTAATCAAAGAAATAGAGGATAAGGAGATAACTTGTTTGATAAAGTGTGTCAATTTCCAAAGCCTAGCATTAAAAAAAAAAAAAAAAAAAAAAAAAAAAGCTAACCTATTGGCACGAACTTGAAAAATCCCAGTGCTACAGAGGCCGAGACAGGTGGATCCCTGGGCCTTGCAGCCATCCCAGACAGATCAGACAGCTTCTGAGAAACTGTCTTGGAAAAAAGGGAATAATGTCACTCAAGGCTGACTCTAGATGTGTGTGTGTGTACACACACATTCATAAAATCTGTGCAGGTAGGCCCACCATGCAACCCTGGCCTCCCACCACCCATAGCTTAGGCATCCCAGAGGTAGTATGCACCAGGATTCTTTGATGGGCTTAGGATCCCTACTGACTCATCAAGATTCAAAGGGCACTAGCTACCAAGAGCCTGGCACAGTTCCTTGCCTCCCAAGACAGCTTCGCTCGCATGGTCCATTGCTCATGTTCTGTTCCAGGTGGCCACCAAATACTCAGCACCACAAAGCACCTCAGGGAGAAACTTGGCTTACTCTACCATATATATATGGTATGGTATGTATATAAATATATATATATGTACATGTATATATACATGTATATAAATATTTAGTTTTCTGTTTGCTTCCCTCCCCAGAAGGTTCTCAAGGGGCTGAACCCAAACCCACACAGACCCACCCACCCTGAGGGCCTCCGAAGTGTCAATCCACAGGGAGCTAAGCCTGCCAAGAACAGCAAGAATCAACAGCAACCTTCTACTTGGGCATGGTGGTGCACATCTGGAAGCCCATCACTCTTTTTTTTTTTTTAATTTTTTTTTTAAATTTATTTGCATTTCAAGTGTTATCCCCTTACCCAGTTTCCTAGCCTCCCAGAAACCCCCTATCCCATCCCCCCTCCCCTGCTTCTATGAGGGTGTTCCTCCACCCACTCCCACCTCGTGTCCTTGATTCCCCTACTCTGGGGCATCTAACGAGCCTTCATAGGACCAAGGGCCTCGCCTCCCATTGATGCCTGACAAGGCCATCCTC
>JADRCD010236941.1:17858-31789 GCA_019843815.1 Montemys delectorum
AAAGAAAGAGGGGAGGGGAGGGGAGGAGCGGAGAGGAGAGGAGAGGAAGGAAGAAAGAAAGAAAGAAAGAAAGAAAGAAAGAAAGAAAGAAAGGTAGGCCCTAACCTGTGGAGATGGAGGCAAAAAGACCAGGAGTTCAAGGCTACATCATGAGTTGAGTTCATGGTCACTTTGAGCTGCATGATGAAAAAACAAATGACAAAAAAACAAAACCAAAAACCAATAACAACAACAAAACAAAACAAAATCAAAAAAACCCTTAATTAAAATAAAAAGTAAGTACGCTTCTGAGCTAATCTGGGAGATCAATGGAACAGGGTTTCTTTCTCCAGCCTTACTGATGAGGAAATCAGAGCCTGGCTTGTGCCTATGGTTTGCCTTAGCAGATAAGTTACCTTTAACCCAGAGCTTCTACTCCAGCTGCCTCGAGTCCAGATTTCTGTCAGGTGCCAAATAACAGACGTGTATGGAAAGACAAGTTCTGCCCTACAGCTCATGTCAAATAAATGTGAATGAGGATCTGGCATCAGGAAGCTGGTGCCTACCCCTGGCTGAGGCAGGAGGATTGCTACAAGTTTGAGGCCAGCCTAGGATCTACAAGTATAGTTCTGGGTCAGTCAGGGCTACTTAGCAAGACCTTGTCACAGAACAAACAACAAGGGATTAAAAACAAAACAAGCAAATAAACAAACAAAAACTCAATGAAAAGGTATTTTCTGTCTCTAAGATACAAATTATTTCTTTTACAAAGAAACAAACATTATACAATTATGTAGTAAGACATACAAGATGGTATGTACTCTGTTGTGCTTTGTGATACTGTATCTTTTTTTTTCTTCTTTTGACAGGAGATCTTGAGTGGATTGGTAAAGTGTCTATGTGTACATGGTAAACTGGAAAAGAAAGAACAGAGCAGCATAGGTGTGCATGTGAAGGAATATGCTCTCAATATACAAAAGATACCAGTATAAAAATCAATAAAGAAGAAATAAACTAAGGAAAGTTACATCTCATTGAGCTGGGGCCCACAGGCCTGGCCTGGTATGTCAAGTACTTATATAGCAGGCCTCTAGAATGACAAAGAATGACAACTGGGTAAGCTCTCACAAAGAGGGGACATCTCTAAGAACTTGATTCTATATGCAGGTGGCCTTAGTCCTAGCACTTAGGAGGCAGAGGCAGGAGGATTGGTAATTCAAGGTCACCCTGGGACACCTGAGACTCTATCTCAAAACAACTAGATTTAATACTATAATGTTGAAATGCCCCATGGATTTAGTAAGTAAATGTTTTGCTCTTGGCAGGAAGTTCTCTTCAAACAATCTATCTGCTAAGTACACAGAGACTTTCCTAATGAATGTAGATCCTGATTTTCAAGGAGTTAGTTAAGAAAACCTCCACCTAGAGTGAATGGGCCTATAATTTCAGGTTTATCAGGCCACAGACATCTCCTGTGGATGTTTATTTATAAGGCTGCCTTCACTTGAGGTATCCTGGCTGCCATCGAGCCTGCGATTTCCAGGTACCAAAGTCCATCTCTGGAATCTTCCGCAGTCTACACCTACCTCTTTCTCAAATGCCAGATGTGAGGGTAATAAGATAATATTCCATCCTCTCCAATGTGGGCCTGTTTTCTGGCCACTTTTTGATAATGATTGAGCAATGTGCTCAATGAAACCAATTCCAGTATCAGAGGGTATAAAAGTTAAGAGCCACTCACTCTCCAAAGAAAGTGAAATCTCTTTAAAGGAGCCACTGGAATAACAACCAAACCAAGGTGGACCATTCTCTGTTTACCGGTTTTGGTATTTGGGCTTTCTGAGTCATTTTCCCACTAGCAGCCAATTCAAAGATCAATATTCACAGGGGATCTATGAGGTTAGAGTTTATGTGTGGTTAATGAACCAAAGCTACAAACAGCTCCAGGAATTAATGTCCTGTGTAATAAGACCAAATCTCCAGGGTTAGATAACCACTTGGCTTACAATAACCAGCCCAGTTCTCAATACCACTAGCCAGGATCCCAATCTCTTTCCTCTCTTCAGTTTCACTGAGATAGTCTCAATATGCAGCCCTGGCTGACTTGGAACTTGCTGACCTTGAACTCAAGCAAGCCTCCTGCTTCAACCTCCTAAGTACTGGAACAGCTCCAGGATTATCTCTTGTCCTCAAAAATGTCAAAACCCTAGTCAGGCCAGGTGGCACACACATATAATTTCTGTACTCAGGAGGCTGAGATAGGAGAATCAATCAGTTCAAGAGCTACAAAGCAAGATGCTGGCCAGTCTAGGCTTCCTAACAAAACCTTGTCTCTCTCTCTCTCTCTCTCTCACACACACACACACACACAAAGTCAACCAACCCTAGGGTCTGGTAGCAGGCTAAAAGAAGTTATGTGTCCTGCCAAGGTGGTAAGACTTGAACCCAGGACCACTCCCACCAGTTGAGTCTCCCTTTGTGTTTTCATTATTCTGGCAGCATGACCAGGCTCTGAGCGACCCGCTTAAGTCTGATGGGTCTATTGCAAACACACACCGCGTTCACTGAAATATCCCCCGAAATCCTCGGTCCCGGTCACTAGCTTACACAATGCTGAATCGTCTGGAGAAAAGAAAATGAGAGAGGGGGTGGAAAAGCCAATCCAGGTTAAGTTCCCTGGAGGATACCCTGCTCCTGCTGCCCAGCCAGATCTCAACCTCTAACCCAGTTGCTCCCAAGAGCTCAGGGTGTCACTGCTGCCCAAGCGAGCCCGACAAAGGTGTGTCACAGGCACTGTCCCGAGAGGAGGTACTGCCCCAGGGATGCACAAAAGGTGACACCTCCACTGAGCCCACCTGATTGTTGCTGGGTCCTATTCTCCCTCAGGCAGCTCATTCTAAAGTGAGTGGTCTTCAAGATCTGCTGCCCCCAAAGTCCCGTCGCACAGGTAAGGAAACTGAGGCTTGAAGAGGGACTGCTGCGTTGCCTGAGGACCGACTCTCCACCCGCAGATGCAAAGATCCGACCCTCGGGTGAAGGCAGGTCTAGGGAGGACGACCCTCGCACTCAATACGCCCCGCGACAGGTTAGGTCGTGGTGGGAAGCGCCACCCCAGGAGAAGGGCCGAGCTGGGAAGTCTCGCCTTCCGCACCGGGAAGAGTCGCGCGGAGATCGGCCTAAAAACCCTCCCCGGAGTCACCAACCGGATGGTCGCAGCGATGAGAGGTGACCCGGTATCGCGGAGCTCCCCCGAGCTCCCCCCATTCCTCACTCACCCTGCGCTCCGCGGTACCGACCAGATCACACACTGCGCGCGGTCCTGTAGGTCTCTGAGGCCCGTGGGGCCGGACGCAAGCCCGCACCACTGGGGCGCTACCACCACCCGGGAGGCTGCGGGGGTGAGGCGTGGCCAACGCCGCCGAGGCCCCGCCCACAAAGGCCGCGCGCGCGCTCTGGAGGCCGGCCCTCTTTCTTTCGCTCCCCTCCTAAATCCCTACTGTTGGTACGGCCCGGGTGGGCCCCGCCCCTAAGCCCGGCTCTACGTTCCTAGGTCACGCCCCTCATCCTCGCAAGCCGGGCGGCGCTCAATTCGGATGCTGCTCGGTTTCTAGGCCACGCCCCAGGCCTAAGCACTGATTCTGGGCCACGCCCCCTTCTCCCCCCAATGAAGCTCCGCCCATTTCTGGGCTTGGATCCGAGGTTTGGCTCCCTGCCTTGCCTGCACAGCTCTGACAGACGTTTGTGCTTCGCGTGACCCTGCCTTTCCCCTTGGCAGCCGAACTCAGTCTCTTGGGTCAATGCGGGGTCGTGGCTGTGCGCCACCTCGTGTACCGTCCTGCTGCTGGCCTCAGCTCATCTGTGATCTCACGTCTTTTGTCAGCTGAAAATGGGGAGGCTGATAGAGGCACCGCTGGTCCCGGGGGTGGGGGTGGGGGTCCCTCACTGAGAATTGAAAATTAACCTGTTCAGGAAAGAAAATTGGCGATGGGAGAGGCGAAAGCAACAGGGTTTAGAAATCTGGCTACCAGCAGCTGTACTTGATGCCTCTCATCCCAGCAGTCAGAAGATTGAAACAGGAGAATACCCCAACTACAATGAGCTTGAGGCCAGCCTGAGCGACTTACTTGTAATTCTGAAAAAAAAAAAAAATCAAAAGAACGCTGGGCTGTGGTGGCGTATGCCTTTAATCCCAGCATTTAGGAGGCAGAGGCAGGTGGATTTCTGAGTTCGAGGCCAGCCTGGTCTACAGAGTGAGTTCCAGGACAGCCAGGGCTACACAGAGAAACCCTGTCTCGAAAAACAAAAAACAAAAAACAAACAAAAAAAAAAAGAACAGAAAAGTCGGCTGTATTGGAGTTAAGAATCCCACCTCCGGCCCCTGGAGGTCTGGGGTAACAGGAACATAAGGTCTGGGTGGCAGAACATTTGTTCTAAATAGCTTTATCTTTATGATTGTTACAATTATTAATTAGTAAGCGTTCTTGAGTCAACAAGATGGCTCTCGCACTCGCTTCGGCCGCACATATACTAACATTGGAACAATACAGAGAAGATTAGCATGGCCCATGCACAAGGATGACACGCAAATTCATGAAGCGTTCCATATTTTTAGGGGTTTGTTCTTGTTGGTTTTGGGGGGTTTTTTGGGAGTTTTTTTCTTTTTTTTTTTTTTTGGGAGGGGAAACTGGGAAAGGAGAAATCATATGACATGTAAATAAAGAAAATATCTAATAAAAAATATGCATATAAAAAAAACCAATATGGCTCTCTGGGTAAAGGGGCTTGCTTGCTGTTCAGCCTGACTCGTTCTATGCCCAGGACAAACAATGAAGAAGAGAACTATTTCCCCTTGATTGTCCTCTGGCACATGCATGCCACTTGCATACGCACAAATAAATAAGTAAATGCAATAGAAATAAGTTGTTAAGGTTCTGCTATGGCCCAGCCCTGGAGAGGCAGAGGCAGGTGGATCTCTGTGTTCAGAGCCTGCCTGATCTACATAGAGCACTCTAGGTCTACCAAGGCTACATACATAGTGTAATACATACAAAGAAGAGAAGTAAAAGAAGGAGGAGGAGGAGGAGGAGGAGGAAGAGGAAGAGGAAGAAAAAGAAGAAGAAGGAGGAGGAGGAAGAGGAGGAAGAAGAAAATTCTGCTACAAATTCCTCTTGGACCAGTGAGTTCTCTCAGAACCATTCTCCATATTTATTAATTAGTACATAATCATTCATTCACATATTATAGCTTTATTTTTCTTTTCAAGATCAAGACTTTTAGCCAGGCAGTGGTGGCACACACCTTTAATCTCAGCACTTGGGAGGCAGAGCCAGGCAGATTTCTGAGTTCGAGGCCAGCCTGGTCTACAGAGTGAGTTCCAGGATAGCCAGGGCTACACAGAGAAACCCTATCTTGAAAAAACAAAAAACAAAAAAACAAAAAACAAAAAACAACAACAACAACAACAAAAGATCAAGACTTTTGTAGCTCAAACTGGACTCCATACAGCCATACAGCCTAGACTGGCCTTGAACTCCTTACAGGCATGTTCTACCATATCTGGCCTTTCCCCATGTTTAAAAACAGGGTCTGGCCTGTGAGGCGTCTCAGCAAGTAAAGGCACTTGCTAAGTTGTGCTCTGACTTACACACACACACACACACACACACACACACACTTCTTTTTTGTTTTGGTTTTTCGAGACAGGGTTTCTCTGTGTAGCCCTAGCTGTCCTGGAACTTACTCTGGAGACCAGGCTGGCCTCGAACTCAGAGATCCACCTGCCTCTGCCTCCCTAGTGCTGAGATTAAAAGCTTGCTCCACCATGTCCGGCAAGAAAAGTTTAAAATAGGCAACCAACAACAAAATGGTGTAATAAATAGTAAACCCTCCATAAAGAGACTATGATGATGTGACGTCACACTTCCTAGGGCTTGGAAGGAACCAGTCTGACACAGAAATTAAATCTACCTCAGCAACAGGTTTAGTGATTTCCACAGACCTCAGGGAAGGGCTGTCCCAGCCCCATTAGCAGAACGGGTCCCTCAGGAGTCTTACAGCAGCCCAGGGGGTTGCTTCAGAAGAAATCCATATCTGATGCTCTGTGTCATCCTTTCAACGCCCTTTGGATACTTCCCCATCCGTTCCACTAGGACTCAGATTTCTACTTCCTGCTTCTGCTTTTAGAGTAGAAATCCATGTCTCTCTGTCTCTGTCTCTGTCTCTCTCTGTCTCTCTCTGTCTCTCTCTGTCTCTCTGTCTCTCTCTGTCTCTCTCTCTCTCTCTGAGTGTGTGTGTGTGTGTGTTCTTTCTTTCTTTGTTTCTTTCCTTCTTTTTTCGGTACTGGCCACTGAACCCAGGGCCTCTGAATGTTAGCTAAGTATTCAGTCTCCAAGCCACGCCCCCAGCCTCTCACTGGGAATTCTAGGCATGTGATCTACCGCTAAGTCACGCCCTTGGCTGATTGTCACCCGCTTCCAGTACACCTATGGTTCACATCTCACCTGAGTAACTCCAGAAGCTTCCGGACTGTCTGCTGCCTCCAGTTTCTCCTGTGCTCCCCAGCCAATGACATTTCTTTTCTTCATGTACTGTCCTGATCACTGCCTTGCCTTCCAAAAATATGCTATTAATAAGGTGGGGGGAGGGGGGAACTGTAGAGTGGATACATACCTTATACACACTTAGATACTATATGGACAAAGGATATTTTTTAAGATGACGTAAAAGCCAGGCATGGTGGTGAATAGTTATAATCCTAAACACTCCTGCGACCAAGGCAGGACGATTACCAGTTCAAGTCTAGCCTGGTTTATATACTGAATTTCAAGCTAGCAAAGACTATATAGAAAAACCCTGCCTCAGAGGAGGAGGAAGAAGAAGAGGACGAGGACGAGGAGAAGAGGACAAGAAGAACAGAAATCCCATAAAATCAAACAACTACTAAGTGTGATGGCTCAGACCTGAAATCTCAGTACTTGGGAGTGTCAGGAGTTCAAGTACAGCCTGAGCTAGAAGAGGAATTGGAGGCCACTCTGTGGTATCAGATTTTGTCTCAAAAAAAAAAAAGAAAGAAGAGGAGGAAATAAAAAAGGAGCTGGGCATAGTAGTTTGGGCCAGTCTACATTACATAATGAGATCTAATCTAAAAGAAAAATAAATAGAGCTGGTGAGATGTGGCTTAGCAGGGAAAGGCACTTTTTGCTAAGCTTAACAACCTGAGTTTGATTTCTAGGTCTCACATGGTAGAAAGAAAGAAACTCTGTCTTTGAGAAAAAAAAAGAAAGAAAGAAAGAAAGAAAGAAAAGAAAAAGCAAAACAAAAAACAAAACAAAAGAACAACAAGAGCCCCTACCAATAAATTAAATAAGCAAGATCAATTAACATAAGTGAGCAAAAGAACGTGCAGTTCCCAGCAAAGGAAGTACAAACTACTCTAGACTGAATGGAAAGAAGGAAGGAAGGAAGAAAGAGAAAGGAAGAGAAAGAAAACATGACCGTCCCTAGGGATGGTGGAGGGGAAGGGTTATTATAGATTTGTGGGATTGCGTAGCCAGAGGCAGAGACACCTGGGAAAGTCCGTAGTGGACATGACCCTGAACTGGGCCACGCGGGGAGAGGGGAACCAGGTGCAGCACCAGGAGGCCCAAAGAGACAGAAAGGGGGAAGAGTTCAGGGATGTGGGTGGACAGGAGGAACTGAGGAACGCTGGGAAAACCCGGCAGCCAGGTCCACTTTGGTGTGTTAAGCAGATGCCTCAGCCTTTTGTCCCAAGTTTGAAACCTAACACTAACGAGGTGAAATTTCCCTGCATCCCACAGAGAGGTGAACTAGGAGCTGGCCAAGCTATCCGCTTCTGCTGCCCTCTAAGGAAACGCAGACGTTTAAGAAGACGCGGTCGTAGAGGTCTTTGGGGCACAGGTCTGCTGGTTTATTATTGCTAACTCTGTAAGTGAGGGCCGTCCAGTTATTTGAAAAACAGAAGGATAGAGAAGGGAGCTCATGACTGACACGACATAACTGGCCTTCTTTACTGGGGAGGCTTGTGAGACTTGTCCCCCAGTGAAGGTGAGCTACACAGTGCGGCCAAGCCCAAAGACCTGAATTTGATCCCCAGGACCTACAAAGTAGAGAGAACAAATTGACTCTTAACGGGTAGTTTTCTGACTTCCACACCGTGACATATGCATCCTAGCATAACTAAACATAGTTTTAAATCAACTCATATTTTATATTTCTCAATAATAAAAAAAAAGATATGCCTTTGGGGTGGTCAACTCCCCAGCATTTCCTTAGCCTTATCCCCCAGATGGGATCAATTCTTACTCCATTTCCTGATTTCTTCAATCAGCTTTTTTTTTTTTTTTTGGTGAGGCTTAATGACCTCTACAGAAACAACTTTTGACTGGCTTTGCCCTAGCCAGTTTTTCATTTCGTTTAGCAATGAATCTAGAACCTTCCAGCTGCTAGGCAGGTACATAGCCTGACACTGAGCTATATATCTCCAGCTCTCTTTTTGAAAACTTTTTCCTTTGGGATAGGGTCTCATTGATTAGTCATGCTGAACTTGAACTCTCGGTAACCCAGACAGGCCTTTAGACCTTTGTTCCCTCCTATCTCAGTCTCCTGAGTAGCTGGAATGGCAGGTCTGTGTCACCAGGGTTAGAGAGAGAATTGGCACTAACGCACCACAGCATGAGTGTGGAGATGAGAAGACAATCACTTCCATCACATGGGTCTCAGGGATTGAACTCAAGTTGTCAGGCTTGGCGGCAAGCACCCTTATCCATTGAATCACCTCACCACCTCCTACGACTGATATTTTAGATGTTGACTCTTAAGTTGCCAATTCTTTGGGGCTTTTGTTTGCTTGCTTATTTGTTTGAGACAAGGTCTTGCTATATAAGTCTGGCTCACCTAGAACTCACTATGTAGACCAGAACTGGCTAAGTCTTACTAGAGATTAATGCTCTTGAAAGCACAGCTCACTCTCACTTCCATATCTTTCCAATATATTAATTGTTCAAATATCCAGCTTAGTTCTTCTGAGTCATGATGATGACTGAGGCAGCAGCCTTGGACCTTTAGTTTTTTGAGCCATGAGCAGTTAATCAGAGTCACATTATCTCTTAACATTATGCAATGCAGCCCTTGCCCCCGTCTCTGTCCCCATCTCTGCCTCCAGCTTCTACTCTTAGGACCTCTGTTTGTGTTCTTAGACTTCACAGAGTCAGTGTTCTAAACAGGTTTTCTGTTCATGGTCTGTAGCTGGGACCTGAAGTTTGAGTCAACAAACAGTGTTGACATTGCTGGACACATTGGACCTGTGTATACAATGTCTCTAACCATCGATGAAATCAGAACTATGGAGTGCGTTCTGCATGACCCTTCTCTGCCCGGAGGCTCACTGGCACTGTCTAAAAAAGATCTGAGGAGCCGGGTGGTGGTGGCACACGCTTTTAATCCCAGCACTTGGGAGGCAGAGGCAGGTGGATTTTTGAGTTCGAGGCCAGCCTGGTCTACAGAATGAATTCCAGGACAGCCAGGGCTACACAGAGAAACCCTGTCTCAAAAAACCAAAAAAAAGAAAAAAGAAAGAAAGAAAGATCTGAGGAAATTAACCTGATGGAGATGGTAGAGGTACAGCCCCACTGTAGAACTGGAATGGGGTTGGTGCAGTATGGGACTGGACCCACTATACCAATAACAGTTCTACTGTTCCTGTGGCTCTCCATGTCACTTCCTGTGACACCTACACGAGGACAAACCTCTTCTCCCCTTATGCTTGATGGTGAAGGTCTAGAAGACACAAGAATCGTGAGAGTCTTGGGCTAGATCCAAAGTTCTCGTCCCGTGCAGCCCCTCAGCTAGGTTGTCACCCAAGCCTGGGCTCTGTACCTGTAGCTATGTGCCCAGGTATCCCTTTGGGCCACTACCCTTTAGACAACTTTTAGTTCTTGCTCTTGGCTCTTTCTGTACTTATTCCTTTCCCACCTCTATCCCCACCCCCTTTTTAGACAAAGTCTCTGTATGTGCTGATTTGGAACTCACTATGTAGCCCAGGCTGATCCTCCTTCCTCAGCTCCCTGAGGATAAACGTTATACACACTTGCTATCAGGTCTGGCTTTCGTCCAGGACTGTTAATGCCTCCTGGAAGAAAGTTATGGAGATTCAAGTGGAAAGAGAGTTCAAGGCCAGGTTTCCAATGCCTTCGTAATCTAGGCTTGGCAGACACATTCACTCACTAAATAAGATTACACAGTGCGTGATGAGAATAGCATTAACCAATCAGGATGGGACACAGAACTGTCAGCAATAGAGGAGGGAGTGTCCATCGTTGGAAAACAACTTCAAGGAAAATCTATGTCTTTCTTTTATAACTTAACTTTGTTTTCAGTGCTAGGGAGTGAACCCAGAGCCTCACACATACAAAGGCCATGCCACTGAGCCACGCCCCCAGCCCCTCCCTGGGGGAGTCTAGGCAGAGGCTCTACCACTGAGCCACGCCCCCAGCCCCTCATTCTAGGCAGGTGTTATACTGCTGGGACCTATTACAGCAAATCTCTCTGAAATATACACTTGACAGAAGAGTTCAGATTCAGAGTAGGAGAGAGGGGTTTTACCCTAAGGTTTCCAGCCTAGTGTGTGTTTCAAGGTCTCTAACCTGATAGTTATTTCAAGCTTCCCAACTAGAACGTGGCTTAAGTTCTCCAGGTGACAGTATCCCATCTAGTAGATATTTCAAGGCCTCTAACTAATAGGTTGTCACAGTTTATGTTACTTCTCAACTTGGCAGAACCAAGAATGAGCTGCAAGATGGCCCCCTGGGCACGCCTGTGCAGGACTGTCTTGATTTGGTTCGTTGAGGCGAGAAGAATTCTGCGCGTTACAGATAGTGGCTGGGATCCTGGGGTGTACTGAGTGGGGCAGGAGGGGAAGATTTGAGTAGCAGCATGCGTTCATCCTTGTCTCCTGACTATGGGTGTAATGGACTGTGCCCTAGAACCGTGATGCAGGGCAACCCTTTTTTTCTCTTAACTCGCTTTTATCAGAGTATTTTTATTACTTCTTCTTGGGAGCAAAGAAGAAACTGGGACATAGGTGTTTCAAGATCCCCGGCTAGATATATCAGGACCCAGTCTGATTATAACAGTGGACTGGCCCAACACAGCCTACCCATTCCTGCTCAGCACTCTCTTTAGAGCCTGCCTTCCCCCAGTGTCTGGCCTGGGATCTGCTCTCTACGGTGCCCACCTCAGCCTCCAGCGAGTGTCTGTTCCACACTTGCTTTGGAGTAACACTATTTCTCACACTTGGAGCAGCTTCTTTGCTCCCAACCAGGGAAGTACTCCAGCTCTGATTCACAGGAGCCCCGTGTCTAGCCCCAGACTTTTCTGTAATCATTCACATTCTGGCCTCTTTTCCTTCACAGGCACATAGACGCTTCAGATATGCCAAGGTCACGGTACATCTCTAAGGTTGTCTTACACAGACCTCTTCCCCAAGCAAGAAAATGTCCCCATATTTGGCTGAGGAGTGACTGATCCTTGTATAAAAAGAAAATGGGGCTCCAGGTGAGCATGATTGTGCTAATGTCCTCACAGATGCCAAAGAGTTTCCAAAGTTATAAGCCAGAAGGCAGAGTAGTAGACCTTAGATGACAGCAAGATCTCTGTGAGTTCAAAGCCAACCAAGGGCTCCATGAGCTGTTTTTTGGGTTTTTTTTTTTCTTTTCTTTTCTTTTTTTCTTTTTCTTTTTCTTTTTTTTTTTTTTTTTTTTTTTTTTTTTTTTTTTTTTTTTTTTTTTGAGATAGGATTTCTCTGTGTAGCCCTGGCTGTCCTGGAACTCATTCTGTAGGCAAGGTGGCCTCGAACACAGAAATCTGCCTGCCTCTGCCTCCCAAGTGCTAGGATTAAAGGCGTGCGCCACCACTGCCCAGCAAGATCTCTTTCTAAAAAAGTACAAACCAGGGCTGGGGAGTTGTTCCCTCAATAAAATGCTTGTCCTGCAAGCACAGCATCCGAGTTTGAGCCCTGGTACCCATGGTGTGGTGATACGCACTTGTAACCTTGGTTATTGAGAAGTACAGAAGAGGATTCTTGGAGCTTGCTGGCTAAGAAATTTAGCCTCTTGTCAAACTCCAGGTCTGTTGCTGGGTGTGAGTGTCCTCTGAGGCAGGTAACCACCATCTTAGGAATTCAGCTGCTCCTCTTTGCAAAAGGATCATTCCCCACTGGGCTTCCTGTCTGTTTATACCATTTCATGGACAGGGCAGGGATCCCAAGATCCTCACCGGAGTATCTTCCCACTCTCCCATTCCTAATACCTGATGTAGACAACTCTGCTTTAATAGCATGACCTAGAGGAAGAGGCTCCTGTGTAGAGACAGAGGAAGACTAAGGGAGAGGGTGCCACCTGTGTGGTTATGGAGAATTCCCCACTCCTGCCGGGGAAAGACTTCCCAGTGGGGTCTCTGGAGGAGGGATACCCACAATCCTAAATAGTCCCTCAGTTATGCTCTGTAAGGAAGCACAAGAAGTTGGTTCCCCAGACTGACTTTCAGTAGAGTCGCACCTTAATTTATTGTTAGGACTTGACGGGGAGGGGTAGATCTCACAGATGTCCCCCCCCAAGGAAGTTTAATGACACCCAGTCTCAGAAAACAAGTTAGAGGAGCTGGAGAGGTGGCGGCTCAGTGGTTAAGAACACGGACGGCTCTCCCAGAGGACCATTGTCTGGTGCCCAGAACTCACAAAGTGGCTCACAAGATTATAACTCTAGTTCCAAAGGATCCAGTGAGAGCTTCTGGACTCCATGGGCTTCTGTGTGCATGGGGTGTATTTAATACACCTTTAGGCAAAACACTCAACACTCAACGTACACAATAAAAATAAACATTTTAAAAGGTGAAAGGCTCCTGAGAAATGATATCTGATATTGATCTCTGGCCTCCACACATACCCACCCACCCAGCCACACCGACACAGCCACACTCACACACACACTATAAGCTAGGCACGGTGACTAAAGCCTCCAATCCCAGCAGTTTTGAGGCTGAAACAGTGGAATGGCTGCAAGTGTGAGAGTAATTTAGTCTACATGAGTTCTAGGACAGCCTGGGCTGGCTGCAGGATCACACAAAACACACACACTCACACACCTCACACACGTTTACGGACAGACTGGTTAAGAGCACTGGTTTAGCATTTGTGAGATCCAAGCTCAATCCCCTGCAAGGACATAAAAGCCCAAATGGCAAGCACATGCACATCAGCCCTCTAATACAATGTTGTTGGTTTTTTGTTTGTTTGTTTGTTTTTTGTTTGTTTGGTTGGTTGGTTGGTTTTTCGAGACAGGGTTTCTCTGTGTAGCCCTGGCTGTCCTGGAACTCACTCTGTAGACCAGGCTGGCCTTGAACTCAGAAATCCACCTGCCTCTGCCTCCCAAGTGCTGGGATTAAAGGTGTGCGCCACCACCACCCAGCCCTCCAATACAATGTTTAAGATGCTACTCGTGGGTCCAGCAAGATGGCTCCCTGGATAGGGGTGTTTGCCACCAAGCCCAGTGACGTGTGTTTTATCACAGAGCCCACACAATGAGAGGAGAGAACTGACCTCTACTGCAGAGCACACAGGAACACCCTAGGAAATAAAAGCAACTAGATAAAGTACAGTTCAAACGCTACCTCTGCTTACCCAGAATTCCAGGTAAATGAACCTGTATCGCTACGAAGCCCTGTGAGGCTGGGATGACTCCTCAAGGCCAGGCAACTGGAGTCAACAAAGTTCAAAGATCCAGGGCCAAATCCACTCACAAACCTAATCACAGGTCTGGCCTTGGCCAAACCTCTGTTTTCCTTCCTGGATGAGAAGTCAGTTTTTTGTTTTTGTTTTTGTTTTTTTTTTTTTTTTATCAGATGAAATGGGAAGAGAAGTCTGCCCACATCCAATTCTT
>JADRCD010236942.1:0-26579 GCA_019843815.1 Montemys delectorum
TGTGTGTGTGTGTCGAGTGTATGTGTGAGTGTGTGTGTGAGTGTGTGTGTATGTGTGTGTGTTTTCCTAGAGCCCAGAGGTTGATGTTGGGTAACCTTCTCAACTATTCTTCCCCTTATACATGAAGCTAGGGTGTCTTAGTTAGGGTTTTCCTGCTGTGAACAGACAGCATGACCAAGGCAACTCTTATAAAGGACAACATATATTTGGGGCTGGCTTACAGGTTCAGAGGTTCATCAAGGTGGGAGCATGGCAGCATCTAGGTAGACATGGTTGCAGGAGAAGCTGAGAGTTCTACATCTTCATCTGAAGGCTGCTAGTGGAAGACTGACTTCTGGGTAGTAGGACAGGGTCTGAAAGCCACACCCACAGTGACACACCTACTCTAACAAGGCCACACCTCTACATAAGGCCACTGCAATGGCCAAACATATTCAAACCATGACACAGGGTCTCTCACTTGAACTCAAAGCTTGCCAGACTGGTCAGTCAGCTCTTCCCAGAGAATCTGTGCCTCCACCTCTCAGCACTAGTATAACAAACAGGCTGCTGTGCTTGCCCTGTGTCTGAGTGGGTGGTGAGGAGCTGAAGACTGGTCTTCATACCTGTGTGGCAAGCGCTTTACTCACTGGACCCTGTTCCATGGCATGGATACTCATTATCCCACTTCTCAGATGGGTCTCAGACGGCCAAGGTGCACCTCAAATTCTCTAGGGACTTCAGAATGACCCTGAGCCTCTGATCCTCTTACCTGCAGCTTCCTGGTCCTAGGATGACAGCTATGCACCATATCCTGGTTCTATACAGCACCGGGGTCTGAAGCAAGGCCAGCACCCAACTGCCTGAGCTACCTCACCAGCCCCTTGAAGCAGGTACTAAAATGCCCTCACTACTGTTGCAATGGGCGCACTTCCATGGGGACAGCATTTGAGGTCAGGACAGTCTCAGGAGGAAGGGACAGACTTGTCCTCACTCTCAACAGATGCACTGCAGTATGCCTGCATGGCAGTGTTAGAGGGGCTCACAGACAACTAAAGCACGGGGAGAACTGAGCTGTGATCTGGCAGCGATGGAACACTTGGAGAACTAGAAATTCGCCTCTGTCCTTACCTGCGCTTACCCAGAGAGCCCCTTCTCAAACAAAGAACCAAACAGAAACCAGAGGAAAGGCGGAGGGAGCTTTTATTTTAGCCCTCTAAAAAAATTATTTTCAAAGATAGATTTATTGTTATTCCACGAGCATGAGTGTTTTGTGTATCATGTGCGTGCAATGCCTGCAGGGGTCAGAAGAGGACGTGGGATCCACCAGGGCTAGTTACAGATGCTGGCGAGCCACCCTCTGGGTACCGGGAGCCCAACTTGGGTCCTCTGCAAGAGCCGCACAGACTCTTAACCACCGAGTCATCTCTCCAGCAGCTATTCTGAGACAGGACGTCGATATGTACCACTGACTGACTTGACCTCAAAGCCGTCCTTCTAGCTCAGCTTTCCAAGTGCTGAGAGACCACAAGCGTGAACAACCACGTGCAGACTGAGGGAGAGCCTCCTCATGAAACCTGAGTGTGAGGGAAGGGCAGTGTGCCTTGCAAAGGGGATGAACGGGGGCAGGGAGAGGGACTCCAGGAAGAACTGCCGCCTTGTGCTATTATCTTGAGTCTGTCACTGAAGCTTTACTAGGCACGAGCGAGCGTGATAACTGTATTCTGCACAGGATTACATGAGCCTTGGGTGTGAGAATTACGCTATACCTACCAGGCCTGCCAGCTAAAGAAACAAACGTGTTTCACCGATGTTATAATTCTGCAGTCCATCACGTTCGGGCCAAGGCTCACACAGGTGCTTATCATAGAAGACAGCTAACTGAACTTATCACCCTGGCTTTAGCTTTCAGCCTTTGATAGCTCTGGCCAAGGAAGAAAAGAAGATTTCTTGTTTAGTTTTTGTTAGTTTTGGGCCAGGGCGATCGATAGGACGTTTATCTTTCATCTTTTGTTAGTTTGGGCTTAGGCAGAGTGGCTAATCCTATTCAGTGTCGCTAACCCGAGCTCTGTGGCCCAGCCTAAGGCCCACGGCGGCTCTTCTGGTTTAACTGAGCAGGGTCAAGCAGCTGAGGGTTACATTCAGACATGGCAGTGCTCGAAAGTTTTAGGCAGCCTCTTTTGAGATTTTTTTTTTCCCTGCTTGTCACTCCTAACAGTAAACACTCAAAAAAAAAAAAAAAAAAAAAAGTGGCTAGAGGAGGTAAGGAGGGGTCTCAGGGGTAAAGCTTTGCCCAGCCTGCAGAATCCAATTGTCAGCTAGGTGGGGGTAGTCACTAGGGGGCCGATCCAGGACACACTGCTTAGGATAAAATAAAACATTTAGGGCTGAAGTTATAGCTCAGTGGTTAGGTGCTTACATAGCATGCACAAAGTCCTAGGTTCAAATCCTACCCCCTCACGAAATATATGATATAAATGGGGCAAAGTGCATGGGATTTGAAAGATTTAGGACGAATAAGGAAGACATGAAGTAATAATTCTGAATGCTGACATCATGCTGAAATATATTTGGGGGGGGGTCTTAGGTCAAATAAAATATGAACATTAGTTTTATTCTTTTTTTAATTTAAGTAGATGTGGATACTAGCAAAAGTTTAAGTCCTCTGTGTGGCTCATGTTTCTATTGAAAGCTCTAGTTGAAGAATAAGATTGTTTTTTTCCCCCTTTGAGACAGGGGCTCACTCTGTAATCCAGGCTGGTAATGGCAAGCCTTCTGCCTCAGCCTCCCCAGTGCTGGGACTTCAGGCATGTGCGGAAACACCTGGCTTAGAGCATAAAATCCCATGCTAAGACTCAGGCTACGATTTGGTTAAATATCTCTGAGGACAGGCTCTCAAAGTATTGGGAGGATGTATACAGGCAGGCACAGATGGAGAACAACCGATAGTCTACTTAGTAGCTATGATGCTTACGGGCCATAGCATGGACGGGAACGGCAAAACACTCTATAAGGTGTAATAGTGGCCACTTATCTCCTGCGGTAACCAACAGCCATTTGGGCTCAAGGCCCTCTCAGCAGGAAGGAACTCATGTCTTCCATGGTAAACCACTGAGGCTGGTAAGGCCAATGACCCTACTAGGAGAACCTCCTACCGCCACGTTCATAAAGCGGCACAATTCCTACCTGCACTCCAAATACAAATCCTTCCACCCACAGATAAGTGTCACACTCATCCTTCATCAAAGAAGCAGAGACCAATACAGAAAGTCACAACTGGTCAAACTATGTAGAAAAAAATGACCAACCCCAGCTAATACAGCCACAATAAAACCCCTACAACCAAAGGCTCAGAAAACAGCAGAAGAGTGAGGTGAAAGACTACAGGAGCGAGAGGACCAAGGCATCGACTGGGAGTTCGTGCCGTCTGTGTATGACAGGGAAGCTGCACCCGTGACATCGCAACAAGACCTGAGACCCGAAAGAATGACAACGCCTGTAGATATGTCCTCACACATGGGGAAGATTCACAGGGTCTCAACATTGGATAAGTATCTACAGATAGTGAGTGACTGCTGGGGGTTGGGGGGAATCAGTCTCTTCCAGGGAAGAGCCCCATGATGGGTGAGCCAGTCCCATGAGGTCAGCCCTAAACGCACAGACACAGGAGCAACACTAAATAAACAGAGCAGGCTATGTTTATAAATTTGTATGTATGTATGTATGTATGTATGTATATAACAGTAAATAAGAAAAGGACATGAAATTGAGAAAGAGTTGGGGGTAATGATGTAAATATAATACTTATATACAAAATTTGGAAAAATAAACAAGAGAATAGAGTCTTTTTTTTTTTTTTTAAATCTGTGCTAGTGGTGTACACCACCTATAATGTAATTCTGGCTTTAGGGAGGCTGAAGCAAAAGTTTACAAGTTTGAGGCTAGCTGAGGCTATCTGGTAAGTACTTGTCTCAAAACAACGAAACACAAACAAACAAAAATTGGGGGCTTTGAAATGGCTTAGTTGTAATGCTTTTGCCAGGAAAGAATGAAATTCTAAGTCCTGATCCTTAGGAATCAGGTAAAAACAGACCCAGGAACACAGGCCTGTGGCTCCAGTGCCCCTACAACGAGATGGGAGGTAGAGATAGAAGACCCCCGGAAGTCTGCGGGCCAGCTAGCTTGTACATAAGTGGCAAGTAAGAGACCCTGTCACAGGTAAAATATAAAGGCTGACTGACACCTAAAACTGTCCTCTAATCTCCACAAGTGTCGGAGGATTCCAGAACCCTGATACGCAGGCTGGGCCTATGATTCAAAAATATAAAAGAAGGCAGAGGAGGAGGGAGGGAGGGAAGGAAGAAGAGAGGTAGAGAGGGAGGGAGGGGAAGGGGAAAGGGGAACAGAGAGACAGTAGGGGAGGTGTGGGGACATGGCATAGGGAGATAGGGAGGGACAAAATTAGATAACACTCATTGGAGAAGTATTGATACTCCCAAACTCCTTTCTGGCCATTGTTTATTTGTTTGTTTGTTTTCTAAGGTTTTATTTCTTTATTTTATATATATGATGAGTACACCGTAGCTGTCTTCAGACACACCAGAAGAGGGCGTCAGTTCTCATTACGGATGGCTGTGAGCCACCACGTGGTTGCTGGGAATTGAACTCAGGACCTCTGGAAGAACAGTCGGTGCTCTTAACCGCTGAACCATCTCTTCAGCCCCTGGGCATTCTTTTTAGTTTGGGTATTGTTTTGCTTTTGCTTTTATGAGACAGGGTCTCAGTGTAGCCCAGGCTGGCCTAGAACTCGTGATTATAGCCCACCCTGGGGAATGGATTACAATGGACTTTGAGACCAAGAGGCAGTCCAGAAGGAAAGAACTGGCCGTCTGCCTCTCTGCTGATGCCTTTTTTTGTTTGTCTGTCTCAATATTGGCAGAGAAAGGCTTTCCTGGCATGGTTCCTGCGGGAGAAGGAGGAGCTACTGGGACTATTTCAACACAGAAAGTATCCTGACCGTAATACCCAAGTCACCTCCCTCAGTCTGCTCGCCTTTGAAAACAGAGGGTCAAGGGCCCAGGGAAGTGGCCCAGCCCATCAGGTAAAGGTGTTTGCTGCCAAGCCCGAGTTTGATCCGTGGGATCCATATAGTGAAAGGAGAGAACTGACTCCTGCAAGTTGACCTCTGACCTCGGACACATATGCCATGGTGCATGCGCATGAGCACACATACAAATAAATGTAATAAAAAATGATCAATACCATTCATCAGCCTTCACAGCCTTTGAAACTGGCAGCCACTGTCCCAAACCCAGTCACCAACCTGCTGTTTCTTACACACAGTGAATGGGGCTTAGAAAGGAATGAACAAACTGAGTGTAGTAGATTATGTTTGAAATCCTAGCACTTGGAAGGCTGAGGCGGGAGGATAGCCACAAGTTCAAGTTCAAGGCCAATTTAAGCTACAGAATAAATTTCAAGACAGTAAAATCCTGTCTCAGAGAAGCGCTAGGGACACAGTTCCTGGTAATATGCATGTAAGGAGCCCCGGGTTCACAACCAACATGAGAGAAAGGCTATAATCCCAGCTTAGGAGGCAAGAGAATCAAGAGGTGCAAGGTCATCCATCCTTCAATACATAGTGAATTCAAAGCCATCCTGAGCTAAAAGAAAATCAATATCATTAGAAAAAGAAAAAGAATGAATGAGAATCAGAAAACATCTCAGATCAACAGTGAATTCTAGAAACTTTTTTTTTTTTCCTGAGACAGGGTTTCTCTGTGTAGCCCTGGCTGTCCTAGAACTCACTCTGTAGACCAGGCTGCCCTTGAACTCAGAAATCCGCCTGCCTCTGCCTCCCAAGTGCTGGGATTAAAGGCGTGCACCACCACTGCCAGGCTCTAGAAACTTTTAAAACTGTATGTGTGGAAGGAAATTGGAGGGAGCCCTAAAAGTTGCCAGAGTCTGAGGGGGATCAGAGATGGAGAGCAGCTGTGGAAGACAGGAAGGGGCAGTCCTCCTGAGCAGGCGGGCACACAGAGCTCCATTGAGGAACCTCCCCAGACAACAGCAATGCCACAGGCAGAGCAGAGCTAAAGCAGTGAGTGTGTCTGCAGGCCTCGTCCTAGCACAGCTGTGCTGGTCCAGCCCAAGGATCCCACCGAGTTTCAACAGTGGAGAGGGAGGGACTCACCTGTAGGTGTATGGCCCCACTTCTTCCAGTAGGGGAATTTCTCCTCGGAGGATCTCCTCAGGATTGGTGACGTTGAAGAAATAAAACTGGATGTACACAGGCAGAGGGGGCTTCTCCCAGGAATCAAAGACCTTGGTGCCATTTTGCAGTACCATAGTCTGAGGAGGGAAAACAAACAAACAAACAAACGAATAGTTTTACAAAACGGCAAGGCCACTGCTTCTGCACGTGAGATAGAAAGAAGCGTATTTCCTAGCCTGTAACTAGGGTTTCGGGGCAGAAGCCCGAGTTCCAGAAACCACAAGAAGCTTGTGGCGGTAGCCCGTCCCAATCCATGAACTAAAGAGAAGGGCAACTGTGAAGAGCAGAGAAGGACATGTGCTGAGAAGAGGAACATTGAAAGGAGTCCTATGGCTCTGAGCTCATCGCTGGAGTCTTGACAGAGCTTTAGAAGTCTGGGGTTTAGCTTGGTTTTAACGCACTCTGAAGTCTAGGCTGACCCGAATGCAGCTCCCTATGTAGTTCTGGCTAGCCCTTTGAGGCAGTCCTCTATCTCAGCCTCTGAGTGATGATAGGCATTCACTGTCATGCCTGGTGAACTTTAAGTTTAAATGGAGGAAGAACCGGAGTGGCTCTGCCCATCTTTGTCCCAGATGTGACCCTGCCGGGTGCTTCGATCTGTTGGTAAATTAATTGCAGTATCAATCTGGTTCCTCCCAAATGATCCACTCTGATCTATAGCCACCCCTTCACACATACTGGTTCTCATCTTCCAGTCGGTGAACCTTCCAGGGGTTGAGCTAGGTACGGCAGCGAGACACCCTCAGGGATGATCATGTCTGTCCTGTGCAGAGTCAGCAAGAATCTGACCTGAAGACATGCAGGCACCAGGAGAGGGCAGAGCGGCCGGAATCTCACTCTGCTTTTACTCATCTGAGGGGCCTAAATCAGGAGGCCACTCTCCATAGTAAAAGCAGGTTCCAGGTGCCTGTCATGGTCTGCCCTCCTTGCTTGCTTATTTTAATTCTTTCTTAGGCAATCACTTGCAATCTCTCAAGAACGAGTCATTAAGCCTAAGAATCAGACAGACAAGTTAACACTAGCTTTGGTCTTCCATTTGACATGGCACCACACCCACCCAGTAACTCCACCATCAGGAACTGTAGCCAACCACTGACATGTCTATAAAGTAGAGATGGCTGCCTCTGGCTCAAACACAAACTGAGTTTCATGACTATTGTAGACAATCTCTTTTTCCCACAGTCCTTCCTTTACTTCCTACTTATGTCATGGGCTAATATTCCCATATCTCAAATTCATATTTTTTAAGTTCTAACTCCCAATACCTCAGCATGTGAGCATATTTGAAGACTGGATTTTTTTAGAGAGGTGACTAAGGTTAGATGAGGTAATGAATGCGGGAACCAATATGATTGGTTTCCTTATAAGAGCAAAAACATAGGAATAAAATGGTCCCAGAAACCATAGGTTATTAAATGAAAATCCAATGTCAGGATTGGGCTACCTCCCTATGAACTGTTGGCTGGGGAGACCTCCGAGGCTCCCTGAACAATACAAACAACTGTCGCTGCTCTTGGTTGTCTAGCAGAACTAAGTGAGGACACATGCTTTGGTCACAGGATGGAGAAATCAAGGTGGAACTGAACCGGAGGCTTCCTCACTGCAAGCTAGAGCCAACAGTGCCAGAGTGCAATACAGACTTCAGAGGAAGAATCACCCAACAGTCTTTCTCAGATGTGGCCCCTGAGTGGTACTGACTAGCCAGGCAAAATTGTTCTACTGGTGCAACAGTGGCAAGCTTGTTATGGGAATAACCAACCACTTTCTGATTAGACGTGAGGCCTGCTCCACAGGATGGAGTTCATATTTGACACTCTAAACCTGCCAAGACTCCATGCCTGGGAGGCATAGGCCCTAGTGCCAAAATTCCTGGTGCCTTTTAAGCTAGCAGACATGATCTACTTGTCTAGTAAATAGTTATGTCTATGCCCAGGAAATAATGTTGCCATCAGCTTTAGTCAGAGAAACTTCTTCTTAGAGTGGACAGAGCTAGCTACCTGCAGAGACTTATTACTGGTGAACAAGTGACCTTTGGTTGCTCAGGCACATGTGGTGTTTCTGTGTCACTTCCTCTAAGGCACAGGGAACGTTATGAAAGGATGTCCAGTAATCGTCTCTTTCCAATACCTTGTTAAGTCAGTGAGTTGAGATGTGACTGATGGAATAGAAATTCAAAAACAAATCACACGACTCCTTGGCTCCTCCAACTTCTGAGGTCCTGCTCAAACATCTGCTTGGCAAGTCTCATCCACCCCAGGCAGGAACTCTTTGTTCACAATAGAAGTAGATATTTCAAAGCTTTGTGACTCTTTTTCTCACCCATGAGGTATTGAGAATTGAATTTAGGGCCCTGTGGAAACTAGGTAAGCACTCTACCACTGAGCTACATCTCCAGCCCTTTAAAAAGTTTTAATTATTATTGTTGTTTTGAAACACTAAGTCACACAGGCTAGCCTTGAGTCAGCCCAGACTGGCTTTCGTTTCCCAAATCCTGGGATTACGGACCTGGCTAAGATCTGTCTTTATCTTATTTCCTAACCTCAAGCCTAAATTAGCTGAGAGCAGGGGGCAGTAAACTGAAGAAACTAGACTAGGTGTACTCGGGTACAAGTCTTTCCATACCCGTGTCACAGCTTTCTCCACTCTTCTATTTCAACTCAGCATACACTTGAATTACAAGAATATCTCTTCCTATACATCTCTGATAAACGTTTTTTTGGCAGTCTATCAGAAACTATGTATCCAATGCCTAGGAACGGTACCAGGAACTTAAGCTACTTTAAACCAGTGTTGGAATTATGAGGATAGAGAACCTATAAATAATAATTACTTCATTTTCCAGAGAAGTTCAAAGACCTGTAAGGATAGCTTTTTCTGGTCCAAAACTTTCTAGAAAAAGGCAGGGCAATCATTGTTTCCTCTCCACAAATGCCCTGAGGAGACCTGTACTGGAAGAAACCTGTACTTTTCATTGGACGCCATGACATAGCACAGAAGTATCACTTAACAACGGAGTGGTCAGCACAGGAAACACCTAATAGTGGAAGTCATTAGGGATCAGCAAGAAGCAGATGAAATCAGCAAACCAAAACGGAAAAGTCAGCTCTTGAGCATGTAACCAACTGCATTGGCTGTTGGCTTCTCAAAAAGGAGTGTCATTTACCTTGCCTAGCATGAGGAAGGCTCTAAGTTCCATTCCTGGAGGTTGGAGGGTTGGAGGAGTTGGGAGTGGGCAACACGAATCTGATTGGGTCAGGAGAGTCTATGTGAAGGCATTACTGTAAGGCGAGAGGGATGCCAATGGCAGAAGCTGATAGTGATGTTTGCAGGAGTCTCCAGGGTTAGGTGAAAAGTTTCCTTCCCTGGAAGGAGTGGTCAAGGCTAGAGAACAGTGTCAGGAAAAGTGGAGCGCCTAGGAGTGGCAGCATCAGCCAGTGAGCAGAGGGCCTCACCTGGAGGCCAGCTATGGCCTAGCACAGGGGTTGGGGGAGCAGTACAGAGAAGAAAGGACATGGGGAATCTCATGTCTATGTTAAAAAAGATCATCTACAAAATTACAAACCCCCAGAGACTCCCGCAAGGGGGAGATGAACAGATGGGTAAGCAGCTGGGTTTATGTCACTCGGCTTCAGCCAGTTCTGGCAACCCAAGGTATGAATAAACAAAGTGGGGGACTTTCCAGAGAGAAAGAAGGCAGAACTCCTTCCAGAAAGGATGGAAGCCAGCTTACTTGGGCATATGTAAACTTGTCTCTCTGAGGATTAGGATAAAAATAACCTCTAGAAACCATGTCTCCTTAAACAGAGCAGATGAAAACACTCCTGGCTAACATTGAATCAGCCCTTGACAGCTTGCCTTCATCACCATTGGGAGCAGACTCTGGCACACCCTGGTGTTCTCCCTGTGGTCAGCCTGACCCTGTGGCACTTCTCGGCCCTAACTACTTAGCAGAACTGACACCATCTGAACACACTGTCCTGTTCTCTTTTATAGCCTCAAAACCTCCCCCAGTTTCTATACAGTTCAGGTATGTTTGCTCTCTCTCTCACACATAGCTGCAGGCTAAGCTAGTCAAAGAGCCCTCTGTAAATCCCAGGAGAGACCCTGGGCCTCGGGTGCGCGTGCGTGCGTGTGTGTGTGTGTGTGTGTGTGTGTGTGTACCTATGTCTATGTGTCTATGCATACGTATGTGTATGTGCACGTATATCTGTGTGTCTGTATCTGTTGTATGTTTCTATGTATGTGTATCTGTGCATAGGTGTGCATGTCTGTGTTTGTGTATATTCATGTGTGTTCTCTGCGTGGGGGAACAAGAGAGCAGAGGGAGGCTATATATGCAACTGCCAACATTTCTAAAAGCAGTTGCGTCTTTATCTTTAGCCTTTCCTGCGTCAGCTCACGGACAGCCACGCTGCCAGCACAGCCAGACCTGCCAGACTCTGGGTACCTGCCAGACTCTGGGGCTGTGCTAGAGGCCTCATTGTGTCTGAGCTTTAGTGTAGGTCCTGCAAGATAAGAATTTCCAGTCTTTCGATTTGTATCCAAGTCAGGCACCAAAAGAGCAATGGAAAGAAAGTCCAGTTTTGTAGACAAGGAAACAATAACTCAGACTTCTGCAAGTTTAGAAAGCCAGTATGTTAAATCAAGTCTGGACAAACCTTGGTCTACAGTGTAGCAAGGTCCATGTTTGCCTACCTCACAGCCTGGTGCAGTGACTAGATTTAACAAATACAACCGAGCTTCATGGAAACAATTTCTTAAGTATTATTATGTCCCAGATATTACACGAGCTCTATAGAAAATGATTTAATCTTTTAAATATATATATTAATTTCTAAAAATTGTATTTGTATTGGTGTTGTGTCTACATATATATCTGTTACACTACATGCATGCCTGGTATCCAAGAAGGTCAGAAGTGTGTACTGGATTCCCTGGGACTGGAGTTACAGATGATTGGGAGCTCCCGTGTGGATGCTGGGAATCAAACCCAGATCCTCTGAGCTATTTCTGCAGCCCAGAATTTTTTTTAGTCTTTACAGAGGCAGCTGAAGGATTTGGGGACAAGGTGTTGTGATATTTACAACTTATATTGAAATAATTACCAAAAATAAATAAATAAATAAATAAATAAAAGGGGGTGTGTCAGAGAGCTATGGCCAGACAGTAACACTTGATAGCTGAAAGTGAACAGTAACATCATATGTACAAATACTGAAATAATTCCTTTGCTGTCTATCTGGGATATAAATGAACTGGGTTTTATATCTAGCAACCCTACCCTAAAGGGACCATAAAAACAACATAGAAAGCATAATGCACTGGCCCATGAGCTTCCCAGTCAGTCACCTTGAGTTCTTAAGGAAAGCAGGAGACTACAGGAGTCATGTCGAGCTCCATCCACTGGCATCCAAGGACCTAAGGAGAGAAGAACGGAAGCCCAGAGCCCCCAGAGCTGCTGAGTCAGCCCTTCTGTGCTAATGTATCCAGAGAAAGCACGGGAAGCTTGTACCACAAGATGGGCCAGAAAGCGGGTCCCTGTGGATGGAACCTTCTAGCTTTGTGCCAGATGCACAAGGCATTGGGTGTGCACTGCAAAGAGCTTGCTCTGCAAAAGTGGCATTAACCAACTAATAAGTAAGGACCCTAAGATCAAGCCCAGGGGATGCCTAGCACAGGAAGTCCTTCATTCTGCCACATACATGGAGCCAGTATCACAGCCACAGCTGCCCTGTGACATTCTTAACAGGAAGTTACCGATGGGGAGAACTGCTGCCCATCCCCCAGGGCTCTGCTGTGGTAGCCCCAGAGAAACACCCAAACGCATGAGCTTAGTCTGACCAAATTAAAAATCGGTGTGAGGTCCTACAACTCCAATAGCTTTGGGTTGTGTTTATCAATTTTAGCCAGGTAGAATGGGATGGGTTTTTCTACACACAATACTGTGACCCATCATTAAAATAAAGACTGGGGCAGATCCCTTGTTGTGTGGTGAGTTTAAAAGAAAAGCTAAACTAACTAGGCAGAAAAACTTACTTTTCTGTTCATCAGCCCAAAGGTACAAAGTAAAGTCCTTCCTGTGGCAAGAATGACTGGTGACCACACATCCAGAAGAATACACTGGATCCCCTGAAACTTGAGTTACAGGTAGCTGTGACCTACCATGTGGATACTGGGGACGGAACCCAGTTCCTGTAAGAACATCAATTACTCCTAACTACTGAGGCATCTCCTTAGCCCCTCCTGATATTTTAAAATCTAGCTATGTATATGTACACTTTGAAAAAAAAAATGTCATTTAGTTTTAGAAGCAGTGTGTGTCTGTGGACTCACCTGCTGTGTAGTGACCAACTGACTTCACCTAATCATTCTCTTTGGATATGTACTTACTCCTGTTTTTCAGAGAATGTTCGGAAACATCTTCCTCTGAGTTCTTGGTTAATTGCTTTTTAATTGATTAAGCATGACTGTGTGTGCTTGTGCATGCTTGGGAGGGAGGCTGCATGTGTCACACTGAGGTCATGGAGGTCAGAAGACAACTTTGCAGATTTTCTCTCTGTTCACCTTTACACAGCCTCTAGGAGCCACCTCAGGTAGCAGCAGACTTTCGAGGCAAGGGCTTTTCCCACGGAGCCATCTCATCAGCACTCCTAATTTCTTCAAATTGTCTGCTAGCATTGGAACTATTTGATAAAGGTTTTCCTGAACTCATGCTGTCAGGGGCTTCCAGAAACATTACCAGTGAGCACATCCCTCAGTACAGCCCTCTAGTTCTCTAGCTTTAAGATCTTTTGACATTTTGTTTAGCAGTAGAAAAATAACGTCTTGCTGGGCGGTGGTGGTGCGCGCCTTTAATCCCAGCACTTGGGAGGCAGAGGCAGATTTCTGAGTTTGAGGCCAGCTTGGTCTACAGAGTGAGTTCCAGGACAGTCAGGGCTACACAGAGAAACCCTGTCTCGAAAAAACAAAAACAAAAAAACCCTGAAAAAATAACATGTTAGATTACAAGTATTCTCTCTCTCTCTCTTCCTCTCTCTCTCTCTTCCTCTCTCTCTCTTTCTCTCTCTCTCTCTCCCTCTCTCTCTCTTCCTCTCTCTCTCTCTTCCTCTCTCTCTCTCTTTCTCTCTCCCTCTCTCTCTCTCTTTCAACAAGACATGAAGTTGGCAGAATTCACAAACGGCATGACTTTGACTCTGAAAATCTGGTCAGAAGGAGTGAGTACAGCAACCCTGTGCTGAACTTGGGGACAAAGCGCCATTGACTAGGCCAGGCCAGGCATAGGTCAGATACGGCTGGATTGACTTCTCCACTGAGCACTTCGAGGCAGCCTTGGGAGAGAGCGACAGCTGTAAAGTCACTGGACCAGCTGTTCCAGGACAAGCCATTTCCAAATGATAAAAATAAACACTTGGGGAACTGCATCAGGTTGGAAAGGAATCAGAACTACTTTTAAAGAAACCATCAGAGCTCAAGAGCACTAGCAACTCCTCTGCAAGGTCAACAGAATGCTCCTTAATAATTGCATACAACTCAAGCATCCATATTGCCACTCACCCACATTTAATGCAATCAACTTTGAGAACCTGGCCAAAGAATATGTGTGGCTTTCCTTGGATTCCAGTTGCTTTTGTTTTGAAAAGTTGCTCCCTTATATTCAGCAAACCAAAGACAGGCTACTGTAATTGAAATAGTTTCAATACTTCCAGCTAGTCTCTATTGCACTAAAAAATTCTGCAATGAACCGTTTCCCCTTGATTCCGGACTTTACATTGGAAATAGATAATCTGGCCTTGGGCATTTTTTGTACTGTCATCTAACTCAGGCTGCTGTGATTTTAACTGTCACAAGTTTAGCTAATGAAGGCTGACAGCTGTTTCAAATGCTGACTCCTGGCAAGCTGCTACTCTATCTATAAACGATGCAAGTTTGGTGGTTTTGTTTTTGTTTCTGCTTTTAATGGTGGAATAGCTACACTGAAGCAAACTCCTCCTGAAAACACCCACTGAAGAGTTTCTAATGGGTCAAGGGTGATCAGAAACTGTAGCCAAGGTTGAGACCAGCAGGTCTAAATGGGGAAGGGTAACTATTGGAAGGAAGTCTAAAATTAGTAAGGAAGGATTTCAACACAGAACTTTGAAAAAGACGTGAATGTTCAGACCACAGCAACCTTCGCTTCTCACGGCGAGAGTAGGGAACATATATGTGTGTGGGGAGGGTGGGCAGGGAGCCAGGGAGTGGGTGAGAAAAATGATTTTAAGATGGGACTAAATAAAGTGCAGCTGTGGAAACAATGAGCCTGCTCCGTGTGTAACCCGTGCAGCCTGAGTCATTGTTTCAGACCTGTTTGGTTATGATTATATCTTACGTATGAGCCTTTCGATGTGATCCCCACTTGCTTATTTATCTGTCTCTGCTCCCATTCCTGGTAATTAGCAGATGTACAGTGTCCCTTTGAGTGGGACCTTCAGCATGGAGGGTAAGGAGAAATGTTAAAATGTGAATTTCAACCAGATAAGAAGAATAAGTTGAAGAGACCCACTATCCATCAGAGTAACTATAGTTAACAACAACACACTTGAAAACAGCTGAGTAGTATTCTGTTGTTCAGACGTCTGGTGGTGTAAGAAAGCAGCTCAAATGGACTAAGACAGCAGGGCTGGCCCTGGGGCTGTCTGCTCTGTTGGCTGCTGCTACCCAGGACTCAGTGGGGCTCACACTGCCCAGCACAGACATGTGCCAGAAACCTGCATCACTAGATAACATATCCAAATGTTTACTCTATTTGTTTGTTTGTTTGTTTGCTGTGCATGTGTATGATGAGGCAGGGAGTATGTGCTAGGATGTGCCTGTGGAGATCAAAGGACAACTTTATAGAGTTGATTCTCGTCTCCTACCTTCCCATGGTTCTGGGTGTTGAAACTGTGTCAATCAGCTTGCACAATAAACACCTTGACCCTCTCAGCAATCTCTCCAGCCCAAGTTTCTTGATTTTAAAGGGACAAACCATTCCAGGGGTAAATATGTGACAACTTATCCTGCGGGGTGAGCTCCGATGTAAAGCCACACAAGAAGCAAGCAAAATCTTCCAAAGACAGAATTGGAACCTATCTAATCTTCCATCCATCCAAAGGCTTTAATTGAACATCGTGTTCATCCCTTCGTTCCTCTTTTCTTTCCCTCCCTGCTCTTCTCTATTTTTTTTTTTTTTTTTTATGGTGCTAGAGACTAACTCTAGGGCCTCATGAGATCTAGGTAAGTGCCCTTCCACTAAACTACACTTTGGCCCCTGACCGTCTTGTTTCATATAAGTCATTGAGTTTGTCTATAGGAGATGATACTAAACTAAGTATGACAGGGCCCTTACCCTTAGAAAAAGACTTGCAAGGTAGCTTAAAATACTAAATTGTGTGCTACAAATGGAAAGCTCTGTGGGGCTGATGCTAGAGAAGGGCATCACCGGGTTATGAAGAGACCAATGTTCTCCTCGAGTTATGGAAAAACACATTAAAAGACAAGAGATTCCCAGAGCCTGAATTGTCAATGGCCCTAACCATTTTGCCCAGGCTAGCCTGCAACTTACTCTGCAGCCCTCAGCTCTGCCTTAGCCTTCCAAGTCCTGGGACTGCAAGGCTATCATCACCTCACCATCGCAAAACTCTGTTCTGACACTGAACTCATGCACACACAACAAAGACACAGTAAATAGACAGTACACTAGACAAATGATGGCTGCTTTGAAAATATCAGTAATATAGTTTCCAAATGAGTCTTACAGAAAAATAACCATGGATATAGATTATAATTGTTATAACTATACATTGTACATGTTATAATGAGAAAAGATACATGTGTTGCATATATTATTATAACATGTGTAATGTAATTAATGTTAATAACCTATGTAAATAATAATATATATTATATTTTTTAAACATTCCTAGAAAGTCAGCATTATTAATTTAATTAAAACTGGATGAACATAGTCTCTGGACCCCTAGAAGTCCCTGAGACCCTCTCAGGCACTCCACAAAATCAAAAGTAATTTTAGTGACAATAGTCATACATCATTTCCTTCTTTCCCTCTCTGGCTTTGTGACTATGAAGTAAAGTTTACCTGACCCATGAAGATGTCCTTGCTCTGCTGAAGTATGTATGTGTTGGTGTATTCTCGTAAATTGTTAAAATTTTATTTAATTTTTTGTGGTGTGAATATATACACACACAATATACATTATTTACATAGATTATTAACATATTAATTACATCATAAGTTATATAGTATATAGTGTAGAGTGTATATATGTATATAGTATATGATGTAATTAATATGTTAATTATATATATGTGTATATAGCCACACACACTATATGTGTGTGTATGTGTGTGCATGTGTGTATACATGAGTATGGGTTACTACATGCCTCTGGTGACAGTCTTTGCCTTCTAGCTTGAGACAGGATCTCTTTGCTGTTTGTTTCCAGGCTGCATGAGCCAAGCTATCTGGCCATCTCTGTGGTTTCTCCTGTGCCCACCACTCGTCTTGCTGTAGGAACACTAGGATTACAGATCCCATCAGGCATTTCACTACCACGCCTAGCGTCTACCTCAGTTCTGGGGATTTGAACTGGGGTCGTCATACTTATTTCCAGCTTTGGTTTTGATTCTCCTACTGTAAACATCAGGATGTACAGCCCAGAGAAACAAAAATACACAAGTTCTCTGGCGTCCTTAATAGCTTTAAGAGTATAACGAGGCCAGAAGAAGTTTGATTACAGTTTTCTAAGGACAGGGAATTCTCCGCCCGGCCCCGACCCCTGTCTTGCTTACTGTCATATGTGTAGCTCTCTGCCCACACTCTGCCTGGCAAGCAGTACACATTCTTGTGACACTCACTAAACAATGAAGTACAAAGTGTATCCTGAACACACTTTTAGAAAGAGAAAGCAAACTGCTGGGTGTGGCCAGCGCTTGAGCAAGGAGGCAGAAGATCAGGTAGGATTTGAGGTATCCTCCTTCCCTACACAGAGAGTGCAAGGCCAGTCACTCTACATGAGATTCTGCCTCAAAAAAATAAGAGAGTATGTGAAGAGTTAGAACCCAGGGCAGAGTTTATTTATTTTTCTTTGGTTGCTTCTGACTGGTTACTAGCTTCGATTAAAAACAGCCCCTCTGGGCGGGCTCTTGGGAGGCAGAGGCAGGTGGATTTCTGAGTTTGAGGCTAGCCTGGTCTATAGAGTCAGTTCCAGAACAGCCAGGGCTACACAGAGAAACCCTGTCTTGGAAAACTTAAAAAAACAAAACAAAACAAAAAACAACCTCTCTTAGTCCTGTGAGTGTGATAGATTTGATGATATGGGTCACACCTGTCTCCTGTCTTGGCCAGCTGCACATCTTTTCATTAATGAGCTTTTTCCCACCCGCTGACTCTTGTCTTCGAAGCAAGCAGATGTCTGGCAGAGCAGATGGCCCTTTGGCTGTGGCCTGACAGACAGAGATGTTGCACTTTACTGAAGAGCAAATCAAGCGGCTGCTGGGAATCTTCTTATGCCTCTATTTCTGTCTTTTCCTGTAAATGTGCTGGATAATGGCAGCATCAGTAATAATGTCCTAAGCTACAATTCCTATCCCAAGGAGTGAAGATGGGCTAAAACCATTCCCATCCACAGCTCTTTAACCTGGTACTACCGTTCCTAAGGAGTCTGGCATCTCTACACCTCCAGAAGAGATGCTGTATCGCCCTAGAGCAATAGTTCTCAACCTGTGGGTCTCAACCGCTTTGTGGGTTATGTATCAGATATCCTACATATCAAGATATTTACATATGATTCATAACAGTAGCAAAATTATAGTTATGAAGTAGCAACAAAAATAATTGTATGGTCTGGGATCACCACACCACAAGGAACTGTACTAAGGGGTTGCAGCATTAGGACGGTTGAGAAGCACTGCCCCAGAGTCTGGGGACAACGCTGACAACTATTGGTCTATTCCACTGTCATAATAGGTAGTTGTGAGGACCAACAAGGTTGAAGGAAGCATATAGGACTATCCGGTGACAAGATCCTGTTTGAATAGACTGAAGAGTAGGCTGTTTGGGAGTCAAGAAACCTTTAAGGAAGTTATCCACATGCCTGGTTATAACTCTCTGAGTCCTACCTGGGTGGAGAGCCAACTACACATCACTGTTATTAACTTGCAAAGGAGAAACTAAGACACGAGCATTTCCTGAGAAGGACAACAGCTGAAGTCGCATGGTGGTGGGGAAGCCCCAGGTCAGTAAACAGCCAGGGCTGGATGTTTAAACAAAGGAAGCTGGGTTCCTGCTGACTATCTAGTTTGTATCATACTCTCAGTAGGCCAGACAGGGCCATTTCTAACTCAAGAGCTTCTCCTTCCAGCTTTATACAAAGAAAGGGGAAAAAAAAAGTCCTCTTGCATGAAGGGGGGGTCTGTGCTCTTTAAAGACTGGGCCCCCTCCCATGTTAAGACCTGACAGACAATAGAATTATGGGAAGATCACAGGGCATGGGGTCAGGTAAGAGGTGGCCATGTCTTTTATCCAAACCAGCAGTCTTCTGGATGGAGAGGCTGCTCACCCTTATACCAGCAAGCACACACACATACAACCAGGCAGAGCCAGGCAATCCTGGGAACTGAGATGTCAGTCTGTAAGGTGGGAAAACAGGTTCAGTGTCAGGTGACCAGGCTCGAAAGCCTACGGCTCCCCTGGTCTTTCCATAAGCAGCTTCGCATCCTGAGCCTGTTTCCTGAAAGTAGAATAGCAAATGGTCTCTCACGTTTTGAGGGTTTGTTTTGTTTTGATTTTTAACAAAAACCTTAGATGAAGAGTCTAAGTCTTCTCGGTTTTGGAGGAGACTCTGTCTTGTTTACTGTAATCTTTGTAGCTTTAAGCACTAAGTCATGATCTCTCTCCTCCTTCCTGATCTGAAGGATTAAATCTAGGACATTTACCACACCAATCAAGCAGTCTGCTACTGAGTCATATCGGCCTAGCCCCAGCTCACCTCTTATGAAGACACAGCAAGCACTAATTCTTAACTTTGAATTGAAATAACTAGGGAAATGAGGTCAAGTGGCAAGAAAAAGTCCTTGGAGAGTACATAGTTGCTGGAGGTGCGGCTCAGCCATCACTTCTTCAGCATATACAAGGTTTGCTTCCCAGAAAAGAGGATTAAATTAGTATGTACCTACAGTGTAGCAGGCACTGTGTATGTTAGGTATCAACGTGATGGGCTGGGCTATGGAATAAATACATCAAACCTCATCCTTCCAGGCTTTCTGAGAAAAAAAAAAAAGTGGTTTGCTTATGTGTTTATTTTTTGAGACAAAGTCTCACTCAGCTCCCGCCAGGTTGGAAGAACTCTCTATGTGGATGGGGATAATCCCACACTCTGGTCTTCCTGCTCCTCCTCTCATATTCTGGTTACATTGTACAAACATTACACCTGCCTCACAGTGGGAAGCATTTGGCCAGGTCTATCTATGCAAATCTGTCTTCAGAAAGCCTCAAATGCTTGCAGAAGGTGTTGATGCCTTAGTACCTCCATGAATGGTGTGTGTGCACCAGGGCGGTGGTGGCACACGCCTTTAATCTCAGCACTTGGGAGGCAGAGGCAGGCGGATTTCTGAGTTTGAGGCCAGCCTGGTCTACAAAGTGAGTTCCAGGACACCCAGGGCTATACAGAGAAACTCTGTCTAGAAAAAAAAAAAAAAAAGAAAAGAAAGAATGGTGAGAGAGAGAGAGAGAGAGAGAGAGAGAGGGATTTTGAAGAGGAGCAAGAAGGTGCTTCCACACCTCTGCAAATGAGAAGCAAACCAAGGCCAACATGGCTTTCCCAGGATGGTGATCTGGGTCCAGTAACAGTGGCTTCTTTGAAATTATCCCGACTTTTGCCCTCCCAGTCTCTATAATCATTTGGTTGAAGGAACTCATTGTTCTAGTTACTTTTCTGTCACTGTCATAAATCTCTGACCAAAAGCAAGATGGCGAAGAATAGATTTATTTGGCTTATATTTCTACATCACAGTCCCTCAGTGAGGGAAGCAAGGGAGAGGATGCGGGGGGTGGGGGGGAGCAGGAACCAGGAGCAGAAACAAGGGGAGACCATGGGGAATACAGCTTGTTGATGTGCTCCCTGGCCTGCTCACCTTACTTGTCCTACATATCCCAAGCCCATTTGCAGGCCAGTCTGACAGAGACAATTCCTATGCTGAGGGTCCTATTCCAGGGCAACTCCAGTTTGGCACCCATCTGCATAGTTAAGACGATTAACTGATAGATCTTTCTTTAGATTAGCAGCAGGAGCCACAAGATCCAGCCTGGTTGTCGGCCTGCATGCCTGCATTTAATGCCAACATATGGGAGGCAGAGGAGGATCTCTATGAGTTCCAGGCCATCCAGGGCTACAGAGTGAGACCCTGTCTCAAAAAAAAGAAAAAGAAAAATCCAAGATCTATCATCATGAAGTTCAGTCTTCTAAGACCCTGCCTACCTGCAGCCTTAATGTCCCTTCTATACCTCACATCTCACATAAATGACCCCCAAGGCAGACAGTTGGGAAACTAGCCCTGCTAATTTCTTCAAGGTTGACTTTGAATAAACTTGATTACTTCCAACCAATGTTTGTGTCTAAATTTGGGTCATGGCAAGTAGCAGGCAGCTGGGACATTTGGTTTCAATAACCACTCCATCTACTCTATTTACCTACCGAAAATAAAAGTGTCCAATATATTTACCTGCCAAAATAAAAGTCTCACTTCAGTCCACTTTGTCATTCTAGAGCCATGTTTTCTTTCTTCCTCTCTGTTGTTTTTGACGTGTGCATATGGATGATTTGGCTACACGTGTGACTACATGTGCACGTGTGTCCACATGCTTGTGGACTCCAGAAGTCCATGCTGAGTGCCTTCTTCAACCACATCTCATTTATCTGCTTATTTATTTGAGACAGGGTCTTTCATTGAATCTAGAACTCACCATTGGCAGGCTTGCTGGCCAGAAGTCCCAGAAATCCTCCTGTCTCTGGCTCCAGAATGCTGGGGTCACAGGTACATGCTGCCTCATCCAGGTTCTAATGCGGGTTCAGGGGATCTAATCTCAGGTCCCCATGCTTGTGTGGCAAGCACTTTATATTACTAAATTATCTCTAAGATCAATTTGTATAGCAATTACCTTAAAACTTCCCCAAATTGACCAAGCCTGAGCATCTGAATCTTACACTTTTCCCCACTCCTATTTTTGATGTTACACAAGTTGAAGTACAGACAATCTTCAAAGGACAACAGTGAGAACTGGCAGTATCGGCATGGATTATATCACAATTTGGATCATATTAAAGTCAACATATGAATGAATGACCCTATAGAAATACTACTGGAAATAATGATGGGTGTTGCAAATTGATCACTCAGTCCTGTGTGCTGTCTTAAGTGTGAAATTTATGCTTAGCCCACAAGATCCAGGTTTTATGAATCCTGAGGCTTCTGTGATTTGAAGAGCCCTTCACAGGAGGGAAAAATTGGGCATAAAACTAAACACAGGGTTTTGGAAGGACCTGTACAAGCAACAGACTCAAAGCTTAAAGTTCAGGAGCGTCATGGAAACTCAACTGGGTAGCCAAGATGGCTTATCCTTCCGATTCCCACTTTCACAAGAAAAGATTGTCATTATCAAGTATTATTTACTCCTTAAGATTTAAAATTGAGGTTACATACTCAAAATTTAGGAAATTATGTGGCAGTAGTTGCCATAAAGATGCATTTTTTATTAGTAGATAATCTATGGAAAGCCTGCCATCCCTCCCAACGCTAATATATGTGATGTACTATTGCACATATTATACATACACACATTCAGCATGTGTATGTGTGTGTGTTTGTGAGCATGCACACAGGCCCAAATGTGCATGTGCATGAATGTATTTGTGTATTGTCTGATATAACAAAGCAATGTCTTTCTTGTTTATCATTCCTAAGATTACTACAGAAAAAAAATATATAAATACTGAAGTTTACTGAGTCAAAAAATGGAGAAGTCCAAGGAGGCTCCATTACTACTGGGTAGACTTCATAGTGGTAGAATGTACTATGTTTATATCTGTATGAATTAAAACAATATGAATAAAAGTAATTGAAATTCATCACAAAAAAAAGAAAAGAAAAGAAATTGAGGTTTAAGGAAGTTTAAGTGACTTGCTCTAGTTGAAGCTGCAGAATGGTACATTTAGGATCTGAATACAAGGTGCCTGGTTCCTGATCTCAGATTTACCGTGTGGCTTCTAATAAAAACCAAAATGACTATCATTTTATTAAACGCTGACTATAGCACAGTAGGGAAGGCATACTTTTTTTTTCTTGAAATTTCTTACATTCTTTTAAATGCATTGGCTATTATCAGTGCTTACAGACAAGGAAACACGAATAGAAAATATTATAGACTGGAAGGAGAACTAATTTGAAGAGTCTAAGATGCAAGAAACTAGG
Source organism: Montemys delectorum (assembly GCA_019843815.1). NCBI lineage: Eukaryota > Metazoa > Chordata > Mammalia > Rodentia > Muridae > Montemys > Montemys delectorum. Next base: position 22,757 of record JADRCD010236942.1, read on the forward strand.
TTCGATCACAGTACTGCATATACCAGGTATGGTGAAGCACACTTGTCTCCCCAACAGTCAGTTGTGGAGGCGGGAGGATCATTCTCAGCTCGAGGGTGAGTTTGAGGCTAGCCTGAACGACATGAAATGCCACCCTCCCCTCTCAAAACAGATGACAGAGCCAGGTGCCATGATACATGCTTGTGATCAATCCTAGCACCTGGGAGTTTGAGACAAGAGCTGTGTGTTCAGGGACCTGCCTGGGCTATATAATGACACTCTATCTCAAAAGGAAAACTAAAAGATCCCACAAGTAGTCCCTGGCTTCTCATCAGGCGCATGTGGAGCCAATATTCATTTCCTGCCCCTCTCATCTGTAAAGTCCTTCTTGGTCTTTTCCTCTGTTTGGGATGACCCTACAGGTTTCCCAAGAAGGTGCACACACTGGTAGTCTCTGGTTGACTTACAACATCCCCAATCCATCTGCTGAAATGAACCTATTTCCTTCCTATCAGACATCATGTGGTGCACGCTCTGCAGCTCAGGTTGGGCAGTTCTGTAAGTCTCCTGTGTTGTGCTATAACTTATCAATCAGGTTCTTCCTGGGAAGAAAAGCACTTGTGGCCAACAGAAACTCAGGTCCTGTGACAGTACTTCCCAGATAGATACCCCTCCCTGAATAAAACTGAATTCACAGGGATCAATGGTTATGGCTGAGGTGCTAGGAGAAACCTTTATCTTACCAGATCCCCCTGAAAACACACACACACACACACACACACACACACGTGCGCACCCACAAATCATATCCTGACTCATATTCCACCAAAGCAAGAGTTTAAGACTAGCCTTGAATTTGGATGTGGGGAGAAGAGAAAGGGTTTGTTTTTCTCCTAGAACACACACGCTCAGGGCAACAATGGTCTTTGAGAAGCTCACACAGTAGCTTGGTCTTCTCTTGGCAACGCCATCTCGTTAAGGCTTGAATAAGGCTTTGCCTTGACACTTAAAAAAAAAAAAATCCTTAATTGCCAGATTCCAAGTAACTGGTTACTACTGGGAATCTCTATTTATGGACTTCATCTATTGGCATTTGGAATAAGGCAATAGAAATCAGCAAGACGTTATACATAAGTATGATGCTAATGAGAAAGGCTACTCCAGTGACTTACTTATTTAGCTCTTTATTTTTAAAGGAAAAGGTGATCCTGGTAACTCTCTCCTGTTCCTCTTTCCACCGTGCTTGGTGAATGTGGGTGAAAGGGTAAAAGAAATGACCCAGGCGGCCCCAGGATGCAGAAGTCTTCCACATGACCAGCTTTGCAGGCCCCAATCATCCACCCTGAGAGTCAGGTCCAAATTCATTAATTACTCAATTTTTTAATTACCCAAGTAATGGCTGAGGAGCGCAGGGAATGAAACAGAGATGAGGCTGTCTGAAAGACACAAAGCTGCTAAGCACTAACTGCAATGGATAAAATGTCACCTATTCCTAAAGCCTGGCCTGTTTGCTATCTGCCCTGCCCTGCCCTGTCCTGCCCTGCCCTGCCCTGCCCTGTCCTGCCCAGGAAGGCAAGAACACAGAGACCTCTCACCCACTTCTCATCCCCCAGGCCCACTCCATTTCAAAGGCCGCGCGGGCAAGCTGACAAAGCCTGCCTCTTCTGCGGTGCTTTTACGCATTTCTATTTCTTTGTCAAGTGCAAGGGAAAACGGCTCAACACAGACTCGGTGCGTAGAGGGGGTGGGGAGACTTGCTAAGGATAGGACGGAAACTCAAGGTTTTTTTGTTTTTTTTGTTTTTTGTAGACTTACAGGTTATTTAAAGGGAAGAGTCACCTCAAGTCTCCACATCCTGCCAGCCCCAAGAGACAGGGGGCAAACAAGAGCTGTGTTCTGCAGGCTCGGCGCCAACGCAACTCTCCACACACAGGGTCCGCAATGGGAAAGTAGCCTGGAAAGACACACACACACACACGCGCGCGCACACACCACACACACACACACACGCACAGCCTAGCCTGCCTCACCTTCTCGATCGTCTGGTCCACCGCCTTCTGAAAGACTCGAGCCACTAGCAGCGTGACACTGGTCACCAGCAGCAGCAGAGACAGTGTCCCCGCCGTGTAGAAGCAGCATCTGCCCATACTGCGCGCGGCTCACGGGCCAGGCCCGCGACGGAACGGCGAGCTGGAACGAGCCTCCGCCAAGGCCGAGCAGCAGCTGCCCAAAGCCCGGGGCCGCTCCCACCCCTTCCCCGCGAGGTGCGCACAGCCCTGGAGTAGGCACCCGGTGAACACGGCCCTCGCAGCACAGAGCCGGCGCGATCGCGGGTGCCGGGGCCGCCTGGCTTTCGCTTTCTCGGGCTGCTGCAGCCGGGGAGGTGCAGGGAGCGCGCCGAGCGGTGACGCGGGCCGGTGGGGCTCGCCAGCAAGCCGCGGCAGCCGTGATGGTGGCGGCTGGCGACTGCGCGGGGAAGCAGGAGGGGCCGGGCGGAGGCCTCCAGTCATGTGCCCTGCAGCGGCCTCTGCGATTCGGCGGGCGCTGCGCCTGCATCCTCTCCCTGCAGGCGGCGCGGTCATCCTGGGAACTGAATCGCCCTTCCCGGTTCGCTCAGCCGCTTTCTTTCTCCCGCAGATCCCTGTGGGCCAAGCCTGGGGAACTGCGGCTGGACGCGCGGTTTCCCTTGCTCCAGAAGATCTCCCGGGTTCCTCCGAAGATTTTAGTACAATGTAACGAGCGCTTTTTACAAAGTGCCTGCTGATTTGTGCCAGCAGTGAGATTTGTCTTGTTGGGTTGAATTGAGTCTTCAGGACTCAGAAGTCAGAGTGTGTCCTCAAGAAAGGGAGAAGGCGGTCCACGACTGAAGGCAAAGGCAGTAGGAGTGAAGGGAAAACCCTGGAAGGCAAGGAGTGAACTGTTGAGTAGTCTAGAGGCCTTATGCTGTAGGGTTTGTGGTGCTAAGCCCTTGGAGATCAGATTTTGAAAGGCTCTGTGTCCGGATGAAGGGTGTTAACAGAAGCAAGTCAAGTAGAGCAAAGTATTGTCTACTTTGGTCATCATTAGTTGAATAAGGGCTAGTTCTATAACTGGCACACACACACACACACACACACACACACACACACACACACACACACACGTGCGGCAGCCCTGTTATGAAGCAGGGAGAAGTGCTGTGCAGGTTTATAAGAGGAACTGGAGTTGGGAGTGGGGGGTGTGGGTGTGATTTCGTTAATGGGAAGAGACAAGTACGGAAGACTGGAAAGAATTACCTAAACTCACTACAAGTTCAGCAAAGCCTGGGGAAGAGGGTAGTCCTTGAGGCAAATTGGCATGTCCCCAAATTCTGACATATCTCAGACGTAGGACTGCCTTAAATGTCCCTGCTGTGCTTAATCAGCAGACTGGGAGCAATCTTGAGAAGTTGCTCTTTACCAGCTGGGGGTTAGATTTCAGTAGTGCTCACCAGCCGAGAGGGTCATCAGTCACTGGTGCTTTCTGCAGGGGAAGACCCGAGCCAGTGTTTTCTTGGCCAGTCCAGTGTCCTTATCACTAAGGATTCAACCCACCAGGATGGAAAACGTTCAAATAATCTTGGCCCTGGAGCCCAGCCTGCACCGTAGAGGGAGACCTTGTCTCAAAAGAGGAAAGAAAATAAACAAAATAGAAACATACAAAAGAAGGAATGAAAGAAAAGAATTTAGATGAAAGCTACACTGTTGCTGGTGTAGTACAAGTTAATCAGGCTCAGGACAGTTGCACATACACAGATGTATTTATTTATTTCCTTCCTTTCCTCCTCCTCCTCCTCCTCCTCCTCCTCCTCCTCCTCCTCCTCCTA
>JADRCD010236942.1:26979-38589 GCA_019843815.1 Montemys delectorum
TTTTTTTCAATTTTAAGACAGGGCTTCATGTAGCCCAGCCTAGCCTCCATCTTGCTCTGCAGAACAACAATGAACTTCTGATCTTGCCTCTGCTTGTCCAGTGCTGACAGTATAGGTGTTCCACATTTTGGGTTTATGATTGTGGGTTTGATGATCAAACCCAAGGCTTCTTGCATGCTAGGCACACATTGTGCCTACTGTAGTATGTCCCTAGTCCTACTATGTCATTTTCTAGTTGAAGCATCTGAGCATCTTCAAAAGGCCCAGACATAGTCTGTTAAGGATTTTGGGGAGCACTGAATCACTTTATAGGTGCCGAATGGCAGATCTTGACTGATTCAGGATGCAAGACCCTGGCGCGTTAAAGCACTCACTGTGACTACTGCAGATCTGAAGACAGGAGTGAAGAAGCTTTGCCGAGGATTTGGTGGGATGGAGGAATGGCATAAGAACGTTGACAATTTCTTTTTCTCTTCTGTTGAGAGGAACTGACTCTTCTCCCTTTGACTTATGATAGGCGCGTCAATTTGTTAGACCAATAGAATATGGAAGAAATGACAGCGTCTTGAAACAGCCCGTTCAGATTCCTTATCCTTTTTGAAAGAGACAGTCTCCTGTATCCTGGGCTAGCCTGGAACTCAAATGTACCAGGATGACCTTGAACTTCTGAGGCTCCTGCCTCTATCCCCTGCTCTGCCCCCCCCCCCGCCCCAGTTTGTTTAAGGGCACATGCTAGGCCCTCAGCCCACCGTTTCCCCATTTTCAGGCAGGGGTTGGACTTGCTACAACTTCAATGTCTTTTCCTTTGTTAACTAGGTAAAGGCTTATCTAAGTAATCTTTAATGTTTATCACTCACAGGCTGCCACCTCTGACTTCTAAATCATATACCATTGACTGGATCATCCTGGAGCGCAAACTCCATGGACAACTACCACCCATTCCAGTCCTGATCCCTAATTCCAGCACAGCTCCTTCTTCAAGTTCATAGATATGTGTAATATTATATCATTTCTCTCACTCTCCTCTCTTAACCCCTCTGTCCCCCCAAGCCATTGAAAGACCCCCGTAGGGAGACCCTCGCTCAAGTCCCAGGAGAATGTGCACCCAAGGAAGCACGAGAGACCATCTTGATGTAAACACACGAGGTAGTTTAATATCAGAGCTCCGGGTGGACCCATATCTCACGCAGGAGACAGAGGGATCGACCTTGAGGCTCAGGGGTTAGGGGTTTTTATAGGAAGGAGGTCTAGGAGAACAAAGGAATTAGCATAGCAATACATAATTGGCTACTTCAAATCCAGCTAGAATACGTGTAGATCAGAGCATAGGGAAATTACTAAGGGTGGTATTGAGGCAGCAGGGCATCTGGCTGGCCTCCAACCATACCTCATTATTCAGTTGGGTCATCTTGCCCAGACAGGTCCCTGCTTGCCTGAGCCCACCCAGACATGTCCTATCTATCTCTTCTTGGCCTGCTAGTTCCCAGAATGTTCAACAGCTTGCTTGCTCATTCCCAGGCCTATGTGGGCAAGCTTGTGCTGGATTTTCAGACTTATAATTCTTCTACCTGGCCAGCACAGGTCCTAAGCTTTAGTTACTCCTTTCACCATGACCTTTTAAAGTTACTATTATACATATGTGAATAACTATATAAACACAACGCAGAATCCATTTATCGTTGCTTATAGGACTGACCACACGGTATTAAATAGGCAATCATTGTCATCATCCTGGGGGAACTAATGACTCTCGTCAGTCATTAATTGCCTCTAGCTCTTCGTCTAGGGTTAGGACCTTGTGAGATTTCTCCCATCTATGCTGACGTGTCAGCTGGTGGCCTTGAATTTACTGTAACTATCCCACCCCCCAACCCCACCCCATCTTAGTCTCCTGGGTGCTGGGATTACAGTTATGAGCCACCACACCTAGCACATTAAGTTCCACTTTGCTTTGTTTGTGTTTGTTTGTTGTTTGAGATAATCTTACTGGATAGCCTCAGCGAGTCTCAGACTCCTGATCTTCCTGCCTCGGTTTTCCGAGTGTTGAGATCACAGCTGTCTACAATGGTGTCAGACGCTTGAGGTCCCTTCTGGTCTTTATCTGAGAAACTGGAATAGCAACAGACTGTGGAGATGGAGAGATAGAGGCAGCTTTGAGAGCATCTCAGTGTCCACACAAGGGCTTCCTGCTCATTTGTCCTCAGTTTGCCTTCCCAATGAGGCTCTTTTGCTATTTCGTCTGCCTACTTCCCCTTTAAATCTCTGGCTGGACCAAAAAAAAAAAAATTCATTCTTGGTTCCTCTTAGCACAGCTGACCGGACCAGCATCTTAAAAATATACTAAGCACAATGACAGAAGAAGAGTGTCCTAATTACAGTAGATATCAATGGGTTTTAAAAAGTAACATGTGTTCCCAAAATAACATACTATAATCCCATGGTATTTCCATCTTCTGCCGGTGCCTGCAACCTGGCCTGAATGCCCTTCTGTTCTGCTCCTTTTTTATCACGTGGCAGTGACGTACGTGAACTCTTGGCCAGATTCTGACTAGTTTCTCAATGCTCCTTGGGATTTCCTCATTTCTGGTCAATGGAGTTGCCGGCACCACTAATGAAGTTATTATTTTAATTGCCATAGAATCACATCACCCGCAGATGGGACTCCACCCTCGTCTCCAGGCTTGCAGGGAAATAGCCTCAGGAAAGCCAGGTGCTTGTGAGCACCTTTATCATAAAGGCAAGCTGACGCCCCAGGAAGGAGACAGAGAGTTTCCTGATGACAGACCTCTCTGTACATAAAGTCAGGACACTGTCTCCTAGGAGAACAAAGACACTTAAGAATGAATAATCACTGGTGCTTCTTGATGCCCCACAAATCAGGACTCAGAAATGAAGAATTTTCTCCCCAGACTCCAAGAAGAGGCTATTAGGCAGGATCGGGGGTGGGAAAGGAAGAGAACTCTTCCAATCACTATTTTAACTTTTTTGGGGGGTGGGGGTGGGGGCCAGGGTATCACTTGTAACTTAGGCTGCTCTGTAACTTGCTGGATAGCCCTGGCTGTCCTGGAACTCATGATCCTGGCACCTTTCAGGTTCCATGTTAAATTTAAAAGATTGAGGTCACACTCAGGGTTAATCACATAGCCCCTGTCTATCTTTCTGTTGAGAGGAGTCATGTGTTTACTGTAAGCATTTATTATATACCCAAGGCCTCACCTGGGCTAGACAAGCGTTGAACTATAGAGCTACACCCAGCAAAGCAACATGCTCTTAAAGAACCCCTGTGGACTTCCAATGTTACTGCCAGTCAGTCTTACTCTTTATGAACATTCCTGCTCACTGTCTCATCAAAAGGAGTTTAGTTTCTCCCCTGTGACATGATCTGGCATCTTGGTCTGCCTTTACCAGCGGAGTCCGACAGCCAACACAGTTCTGGCGCTGTTAGACCCGTTGGGAACAAGCTCCATTACCTTCTTTGGGGTCCAACTGCCATAATAGAAGCTCGTTTAGACTACTGAATGGCAAGTCATCATGTGACCATGAAGAACTAGAGGCCATCATGGATGTCAAAGCCCCAGCACAATTCCCCATGAGAGAGGTGATCAGCCACCCTGTAGAGCTCTGCTCAATGAAGAATAGTAAATAAATGACTGTGTATTAAGTTACTAAATTTGGGATGACTTGTATCATAAAATATGAAAAACACAGTAGAGTCACGAACTGGCCCAGCAGGTAAAAATGATTGCTATGGAAGCCTGCTGACCTGAGTTTGATCCCTAAACCCATGATAGAAGAGGAAAACTACCTGCAGGGTAAGTGCACACACACACACACACACACACACACACACACACACCCTCCTTAAAAATTGAAATAACAGCTGGGCAGTGGTGGCGCACACCTTTGATCCCAGTGCTTAGGAGGCAGAGACAGGCAAATTTCTGAGTTTGAGGCCAGCCTGGTCTACAGAGTGAGTTCCAGGACAGCCAGAGCTATACAAAGAAACCTTGCCTCAAAAACCAAAAAAAAAAAAAAAAATTGAAATACCAGGCTGAAGAGATGGCTCAGAGGTTAAGAGCATTGACTGCTCTTCTGAAGGTCCTGAGTTCAATTCCCAGCAACCACATGGTGGCTCACAATCATCTATAATGAGATCTGGTGCCCTCTTCTGGCCTGCAGACATACATGCAGGCAGAATGCTGTATTAAATAATAAATAAATCTTTTTTAAAAATTGAAATACCGTGTTTTGTCATTTTTAATTATTTTAATATTTCAAGAGTCTAAAAAGAACACAAGCAGCACTGGGACTGGCTTAGTTTGTGATAAATTCAGGGCCAAGGTATTTTCCTATGAGCCATCAGACCTTAATGTGGTGGTTTGGATATGCTTGGCTCAGGCAGTGGCACTATTATAGGTGTGGTCTTGTTGGAGTAGGTGTGGCCTTGTTGGAGACACTGTGTCACTGTGGGGGTGGCCAATGAGACCCTCCTCCTAACCACATGGGAGCCATTTGTCTCCTGTTTGCCTTCTCAACATGATGTTGAACTCTCAGCTCCTCTTGCACCATGCCTGCTTGGACAGTGCTATGCTCTTGCCTTCATAATTGACTGAACCTCTGAAACTGTAAGCCAGCCCCAATTAAATGGTGTCCTTCTAAGAGTAAAACCCTAACTGAAACCCTTAGTAATTTAAATACATTGTTTATAAATATTTGTGATGTGTCTACTGCCCTGAGCAATGCAAGATCCATAGGCAAACCTATTTTCCCCTTCCTTGCTTCCTTGCCAATAGATCCAAACTGAGGTTTTATAGACTTCTTTGTGAGGCCTGGAGAGATGGCTCATCGGTCAAGTGTACTTATGGCTCTTCTTAGAGGACCCAGGTTTAATTCCCGACACTCATATGGCAGCTTACAATCATCCCTAAATCTAGTGCCAGGGGATCTGATGCCCTCTTACCTTTGAGAGCACCAGGCATTCAAGTGATGCACAGACATTCATTTAGGCAAAAGCATTCATACAATAAAATAATAGATAAATGTAAATATATTTAAAACCAAAACCACAAAGTTTTTCGTGGATACAAGGTGCAATTCCCTGGAACGGAGCTCATTTGCTACTATGTTTTTGGTTTTTGATTTTTTTTTTTTTCACACATCCTCCATGCTAGAGCAGAGCAGATATTTTTGTTTCTACTGCTTCTTTGGGGCTTCTCCAGTATCATCTTTGTGACCTAGGCTAGGGGACCATCCCCCTCCTCATCTTATTTTGCTTTAGAATTCTTTTTTTTTTAATTAATATATTTATTTTATTTATATGACTACACTGTTGCTCTCTTCAGACACACCAAAAGACGGCATCAGATCTCATTACAGATGGTTGTGAGCCACCGTGTAGTTGCTGGGATTTGAACTCAGGACCTCTGGAAGAGCAGTCAGTGCTCTTAACCACTGAGCCATCTCTCCAGCCCCTAGAATACTTTTATACTGAGAGAATTCTTCTTTAGATATTCTCACTTTCCCCTTCCCTTTCCCCACATAAGCATATAGGATTTTTGTTTGTTTATTTTTTCAAAACATAAAAAAAAAAAAAACAAGGAAGAGAAAAACAATTTGCTTTCTTTTATTTTGCCTTGTTCCTTTCCTCTCCTGAAGCAACAACCAGGTGTTCTCGCCACACAAGGGTTCCACTGTCTCTGGGTTTGGGTGAGTCCTAGGTTGACTCAAATCAAGGGCTTTATGTGTGCTAGCCTAGTGCTTCTAACTAACAGAACGTGTGATTGGGTGTGGAGTACAGGGGATAGTGAATGAAGAGGCAGGGGAATAAAAGAGAAGAACCCAGCTGTGGTGGCACCTGCCTGCAATTCCAGCCCTTGAGAGCCTGAGGTGGGAGAACCTTAAATTCAAGGCCAGCCTGAGCTACATATTGTGGCCTGAGGTCATATTGTGGGTGGCCTCAGTTTGTTTGCTTGTTTGTTTGTTTAAGATTTACTTGTTTATTTTATGGATATTCGTTCATTGTAGCTGAGTTCAGACACACCAGAAGAGGGCATCGGACTCCATTACAGATAGTTATGAGCCACCATGTGGTGGCTGGGAATTGAACTCAGGACCTCTGGAAGGGTAGTCAGTGCCCTAAACCGCTGAGCCATCTCTCCAACCCGGTCCCATTTTTAAAACTTTACAGGTGTTTTGCCTGCATGTGTGTCTGTGCACCATGTGTGTGCCTAATTCCTGTGGAGGGGGTACCAGAACCTTTAGAACTAGAGTCGTAGATGAGCTGTCACATTGGTGCTAGGGACTGAACCCAGATCTTCTGGAAGAGCAGCCTGTGGTCTTAATCCCTGAGCTATTTCTCTAGCCCCCGTAAATAAAGAAACAAACAAAACCATGAGTTGAGAATGTAGTCCAAAGGTAGAACACGCTACTAATGCTCCAATACTAATGCTCTGCCTGGGCTTGATGCCTCAGGGCCGAGGGAGGGGCAGTAAAAGTGTAACAGCAGATATCCACGTAGTATGCTCTCCCTATGCTGTGCTTCATTTAACCCTTCCATGACCCTGTGACGATTATGTTCCATCCCTATTCTCAAAATGAGAAGACAGATACAGAAAAGCCATCAGGGCAACCCAGCATCATAGGGCCGATCGGAAGCAAAGCTGAGACTGAAATAAACGGGGCACCTGCACAGGCTCTTAAGTCATTAACCATGGCATAGGCTCCCCTTCTCCTACCTACTGGAAACAAAAGAAAAGTGGTGAAAGTGGTGAAACCTGTTCTCTCCAGATTTTTTTTTTTTTTTTTTTTTTTGTAGAAGCAAATGAGGTTTGGGTTGTTGGTGAGGGGTGGCTTTTCAACTCAGTGAGGCAAAGCCAGCATGTTACACAATCTCAGAGCTGTCTGGTTTCTTGGACATTGCAATATCGGGTTGAACAGGTGAAGGCAAGTAGTTATTCTTTAATGAGTCATTTCACCAGAAGTTGTTGAAACGAGAGTTTGCTAGATCTCTTCCTCTGAAGGAGAGACAGGAAGAAAGAAAATGAAGAAAGTCATGGGTCAAAGTGAGTCTTATCAGACCCAGGCGTGGTCAAGTGGCTATTTCAGCGAGAATACGGATATGGTAGGGGACTGGCAGATAGCCAAGCTGGAATTAAGAGCCTTGTGGTAGTTAATTGTATGTAGCGATTAGATATAGACCAAGACAAACAGCCTAAGGAAAGGAAAGTTTATTTGGGCTCCTGGTTTCAGTTTTGGGTCCATGGCCACGGGTCTACTGGTTCCCTTCTGGGATGTGGTGAGGCAGAAACCTAAGGCTAAAAGCTGGAGAGAACGGAGCTTCAATTTCTATTTACCTCACAAGTGCTGGCAGATGTTGATGTCTTTCTACAGAAGAACAGCTTTCCTATTGTTTATTGAGCTGAGGTCTCTGTAGCCCAAGCTGACTTCAAACTCACAACGGAGGCGAATATGGCCTTAATTTGATCCTTTTGTCTCCACCTCCCAAGTTTCTGCATTAAAGGTGTATGCCACCAGGCCCTCTGGGCTTCAGGATAAGCAGAGGTAGAGGTGGGCACGAGTCTAGTCAGGCAGCATAATTTATCACGTTGAGTAGCAATCTTATTTTGTACCTTGTATTTTCTCTCTCATTTTTCAGGAGGCATAAAAGTCAATTATTTTTTAATCGACTAAGCCTTCTTATCCTTGTAAAGTTTGATAGGAAATGCCTGACTGCATCTGTCTGAACTGCTGTAACAAAACCCTTAAAACTACATATCTTAGCCCAGCACTGGTGGCGCACACCTTTAATCCCAGCACTTGAGGGGCAGAGGCAGGCGGACTTCTGAGTTTGAGGCCAGCCTGGTCTACAGAGTGAGTTCCAGGACAGCCAGGGCTACACAGAGAAATCCTGTCTCACAAAAACCAAAACCAAAACAAAACAAACCAAAAAAACCTACATATCTTATAAACAGCAGAAAATCTATTTCTTACAGCGGCTAAGTCTGGGAGTTCTGAGACAAAGATGGCAGCAGGTTTTTTATCCAGCAATGGCCCAGTTTCTGGTTCATAGCTGGTGCATGCTTCTGTGCCCCCACATAGTGGAAGGGGCTAGCTAACTTTCTAAGGCATTTATGATAGGGTCACTATTCCTCATGGCCTCTGGCATCATGATCTCATCACCATCCAAAGGCTTGATTTCCCAGAACCAGCACTCTGAGGGGGAGGGGGGTCAAGACGTCAGCATGTTAATGGGGCAGGACACACAAATGTCTACACCACAGCACTGTATGCTTAGAGCACTTAAGAACTTAAGTATATTGATCAATTTTACTGCTGCGATCAATTACATGAGAAAACAACTTACAGGAGGAAATTTTCATTCTGGCTCACAGTTTCAGAAGTTTCCATCCATGGTCGAGTGGTTCCCTTGGCTCTGGGCTTTGGTGAGGCAGAACATCATCACAGGAGCATGTGGCAGAACAGCAATGGGGGATTAAGGAAAGTGTCAACCCCCAAGGTTTATCCCTGTGGCTCTTTCCTAGAAGCAAAGGGGCCAGACAGAATTCAGTGTTTCCATTTCCTCCTGGTAACTCATTTCTTCCTAGCAGCATATTCTGCTAGGAACTTATCAATGGATTTATCTGTCAATTGGATTAGAGTCTTTGTAAGCCAATCACCTCGAAATAGCCTCTCTACTTTGGGAACAAGTTTTCAGCACATGAGTCTTTCAGGGGGAACTTCGATCAAGTCATAATAAACGGTTGTGATGTGACTGACATTTGTTTAGTGCTAGGAACTTTCAAATTTTCATCTCATTTACTCCTTGGGTCTTCCATAAGAGACAAGTACTATTATTCCCACTATATAGATGAAGAAGTTAAAAGCCAGAGACGTTAAATGACTGGCTGAAGGGGGAGCGTATTAAGAGATAGAGTCAGGATTCAAACACAAATAGGCTCCAGGATTCACTGATAGTATTGGATTGTTGTCTGGCACGGGGGCATACACTTGCCACCCTAGCACACTGGAGGGCAACTGAGGAATCCTGAGTTTAGGCCCAGCCCAGGCTACGTAATGAGACCTTGACTTAAACAGACAAACAAAAGCAAAGCAAAATACTGAATTGTGTCTGACCAAGGATCTCGTTTCCAGTGCTGTCCTCCAACTGACTTCGTAGCCCATAGTGACCTTTGACCTCTGATACTTCCCCTTTCACCTCCAGAGAGCTGGAATACCAGGCCAGCTACCGTCTTTGGTTGTATGTGGTGCAGGGGATCGAGCTCAGGACCTTGCATACTGGGAAAACATTCTACTGTACAAGCACTTTCCCTGTTCCAATAACTCGAATAAATCATCCCCCAATACCCACCTGATGCATTCTGTCTTCATATCACAAAGTCCCCCAATAAGGATAAAGTCCTTAATGTAAATAAATCCAATTCAAGGAGTCTGAAACCACTTCCAGGTGATGCTTCTTATGATTGAGTGGGCTACCTGTTTATGTGCCTCGTACTTTGGGTCCAGTTGCTTACCACTTACAAGCCAATAACAGTTGGTGGAAAAGGGATCAGGTTTTATTTCAAGGGCTGGTGAAGATGAAGGGTTGTTCTCTTCAGTGAACATCTTGGGATATCCATGTGTCTCCAGGGCTTTTGGAGGCAGGGACTGTGAGATTCCCAGAGGGACCCCCACACTCAAATCCCGGGAGCAACGGCCCCACACGGCACCAAAACACGGACTTGATGCAGTCTGCAAGAGGCTTTTTATTCCAGCTAGCTGGGGTGAGACTCATATCCCTCGCAGGGGTAGAGGAGTCTGGCCCTGAGCAAGGTCTTAGGCAGCTCTTTATTGCTGTACAGTTGCTGGGGCAAAAGGGAAGACTGGAGTAAGGGTGGTTTTTAATTGGTGCTGGCTCTCGATAGGGTGCAGGGGCAGGTTAGCCACCTGGCAATCATTTGTTACCTTCTCTCTCCAGGTCATCCTGGTCTCCTTGTTTCTGGGTTCTGGGAGCTGCTGGTCTCCCATTGTTTCTAGGTTCTAGGAGCCGGTGTCCCAGTGAGTTTAACTGAAGGCTAAGTTCCTACAGTACAGTTGGAAAACTTAATCTTACAGGACAAGAGGAACAGCTGCTGGGCCAGTGAGAAGTCATTCGAGTCAGTGGTTCTATTGTTCTCTGGACTGAACATCACCCAGAGTCCTGATCTCCAGGTGCCAGCTACAAGCTGCTTACTTTCTGCAAGTTAAGCATCACAGCAACTCACAGGCTTCGTGTTAGCGAAGACATAGATATAAAGAACAGAGAACACATCCCATACTCCGACTCTATCTGAAGGTGATCAGAAGTTGTGAGTCTTTGTAAATCTAAAGAAAGATTACTCAGCAGTTGTAGTGGCTATTCCTGGATGTCAACTTGACTATATCTGGAGTGAACTACAATCCAGAACTGGAAGACTCACCTGTGATCCAGATCTTGAGGCTGGAAGACACAAGTTTCTGACCTGGATCTTGGCACAGAGATCTTAAGGCATAGTGGCCATGAAAAGCTTAGGCTCAGGCAAGGTAGTACAGGTCTTTAATCCCCAGAGACTCAGGCATGGAGATCTCTGAGTTCAAGGTCAGCCCGGGACAAAGCAAATCCCAGATCCAGGTGTGGTGGTACACACCTTTAATCTGGGCCTCGCCTTCTGCTGGAGACCTACTTAAGGACCTTGGAAGATGGTTGCCTTGTGGGACTGAGCAACTGCTAGATCCTTGGACTTCCATTCACAACAAATTCCCTTACTATATAGAGACTACCATAAGTTCTGTGACTCTAGAGAACCCTGACTAAGACAGCAGGTAACATCTTAATAACTCAGATGGAGCGTTTCCTTAGGCTGCTGGGCAAAGAAGGGAAGCAAAAGTGACTCAGGCAGGGAAAACTCCCAAGAAAGGACAGCTGCTCTGCTCACGTTCGGCTCAGAGCATGTTACCCAGAGAGGGGAAGGCAGAGTCCCAGGAGAGCATGGCAGGTAAATACACAGAAAACTAAGGACTTGAAAACACAACTTCTTTCTCCAAAGCAGTCTATTATATATTCTGGAAGCTGAGGCAGAAGGACTGCCACCAGTTTAATGCCAGCTTGGGCTAGCCAATGAGTTCAAGCCCTGCCACTGCACAGCAAGACTGTGTGTCACACGAATTAGTAAAGGAAATGTCACAGGTGGAAACCCTAGGTTTGAGAGCAGCGAGGGTTTCTAAGCATTAGCTATGCACCACTGAACTGTGTCCCTGATCACCGGATCCTAGGAAGTTCATATCTGCATCTCTCAGAACTCATGCCAAAATCAGAGTGTGAATCTGGTAATATTTCACCCTAATGTTCTCTGTATAGAGTTTGTTATTGAAGCACACTGGACGGATGAGGCTGAGTATATAAGGAGTAATCTAGAGCAATGAGCGGCACCGAGCTCAGAGATGGAGATTCAGACTAAAGCATCGTCTCTTCAACACGTAATTGCCCCTTACACACACACACACATACACACACACACACACACACACACACACACACACACACAGAGAGAGAGAGAGAGAGAGAGAGAGAGAGAGAGAGAGAGAGAGAGAGAGAGA
>JADRCD010236943.1:0-15124 GCA_019843815.1 Montemys delectorum
AGAAAGAAAGAAAGAAAGAAAGAAAGAAAGAAAAGGGACCACCAAACCTGGGTGTCAGTAAAGGTGAGAAAACAAACAAATCACCAGCGGTCAGGTTCAGAGCAAGAGGAACATCGCAGCCTGTGCTTGTGGCAGCTGCAATGCAGAAACTTGGCGCTGATACAAAAGCATGAGGGTAAGCTTGTGGGGGGTAGCGAAAATAAATATCCCCGGCCCCAGGAGCCCCCGGCCTCAGCACCTCCACAGCCCATGCCCAGTGGGCCGGGAGTGCTCAGAAAAGTCATGCACATTTATATGGTTCTGGCTTGTCTCTACCTCAAGGAAGGCGGGATAAAATGTAACAAATGGAAGAATTCGTCTTGCTCTTCCTTCTGCGTTCCTTCTTTGTAGCTTTCAAGATATTGAGCCGCCCAGGGTCGTGTTCGATTGCTGTTTCTCTCACCCCACATCCCTAGTACAACATCCTAAATCAGTGGGTGCTCTACTAGGGAAAAAAAGCCTTACAGCGGAATATTTGATAGTCAACCACGTATGTACCAGCATGTGTCTCCATAGCTGCTGGGGCGGCCCTCGGTACAGAGCTGGCAATTGCACAAATGGAATCCATGGATTCCATGTTGACCTCCGATCTGTTCTGCAATCTATGCCAAAGTGGGGTCCCTGGCTATTTCCACACTCCAGCCCCAACTTGTGGGACAGCTCCTCTTCCTCCGCCCCCTGCCTTTGCTCCAACAACTTCTCCAAGTCTCCCCTCATGGCTGCTGTGAGCCATAGAAAACGTGTCTCTGCACCCCAGCTCTGGCACACCTGGTAGGTAGACTGATGGAGATCTTTGTTCCCACTGCTGTGATGAGGGAAGGCTTCTATGTGCTGAGAACCAAAGATGGCCTTTGGCCCCAGCAGCTGAACAAGAGTCAGCAGAGAGTCCCATAGCAAGCAACAGGCCACCAAGGAATTCGTAAACACATTCAAACCTGGCAAGTGATTCCGTTTTCTCTTGGGGGCTAGAGAGATGGCTTAGTAGCTTGAAGCGCTAGGTTAGGCATATCTGCCATCCCACAAAGCAGGAGAGGCAGCAGAATAATCCTTGTGTTCTGATGGTCAGGCAGCCTGGCTAGATTGGTGAGATCCAGGTTCCTGAGACTGTCTTAAAAAGTAGTGGGGAGAGCAACTGAAGAAGTCAGCCAGTGTTGACCTCTGGCCTCCAGAGGCTTGTGTATACACAGCAAATACACCCTCCCAACCGCCCTGCAGCTACACAAAGTTTCTTCTTGAAAAACTGAGCAAAATGACTCCCAAACTATTTAATTAATTCAGGTTATGAAAAGTCGGTTCTGCACAGTGGTCCTAAGAACCAATCATCTTTGGCGCATCCCCTCCCCAACAGATTCTACAAGCTAAGGGACAGAGTACGAATACCTGCATGAGGAAAAAGGATTTGACTGCAAAGTCATTTGGTTAAAAAAAATTTTTTTTTAATCAGAAACTCTCACTTGCAGGGTGTGGGACCATGCTGGCCGTGACTGGTAAAGTCCCGCCGGCAAGTCTTTGGGAATGTTCTTGGCCCCGTATTTGTAGATTTCCATGGCTAATTTTTTTCATACTCGTTCCTACCCCTTTTCCTCCAAATCCATATTCTACCCGACATTTCTCATCACTCACAGGTCATGTCTGCTACTGTAACCCACAGGAACAGATATTCATCCCCTGAGAGCCATGCTGCACAGGCTTTTCATGCATATTAGGGGAAAATCAGGCGTCCGCAGGACATCAAAGTCCTTTCAGACCATGACCCTAGCTGTGTTCTCTACCGGCATTCAAAACTTGGTTGCATTAAATAATACCAGTGTAGGCTCAGAATGAAATAAAAATCCAATCTCTCCGGCTGTCATGGATTCCACTCCCTTAGATGAAAGTCCTGTGGCTCATGTCTGAAAGGTTCCCTTAAAGCTGAATGAACCTACTGGTCACAATTGGAAACTGCTAATATTTTCATCAGAAAGGAGTAGGAGAGTTTTAATTCACCAAGACATTACAACCAGGAGGCAAAGGTGACAAGCCAGATAGTTCAGGCTGAACAGGTTGATATTTCCAATGCTACATGGTGGGGCTAGCAATGTAGCTCAGTTAGTAAGTACAGTGCCCGCCTCACTTGCCTGAAACACTTCAGACCAGCACCACACACAGGGCAGGGTGGAACGTGACTGTCAAGCTAGCGCATGGGTATCAGGAGTTCAAAGCAATCCTTGGCTACAGAGTTTAAGGCCCACAAGCAAACAAAAATTAGCAAGACAAGAAATGCTACGAGGTGGAATCAAGACCTACCTTAGTGTTTCCCTGATCAGATCAGAACACATATGTCTTTAAAGGTCCTTGGACCTTTAAAGGTCCTTTCCAGCTAAGCCTCACCTTTGATGACCTTCCAGAGATGCATGGCTACTTCTGTTTGCTTCCTGTTGTGATAAAATACTCTGATCAAAAGCAACTTGAGGAGGGAAGGGTTACTTTTATTACGTTCACATTAAAGCCCCCGGTCACAGGCCATCATTGAGGACAGACCCTCAAGGCAGGAGCCACGGAGGAAAGCTGCTTACTAGCTTGCTGATCTCTCCCTTGCATCCTGCTACCATTTTTTTATATAGTCTAGATGGACCTGCCTAGGGATGGTGCCACCCACAGTGGGCTGGACCCTCCCACATCTATCACCTGTCAAGGCAACTCCTCACAGACATGACAATAGGCCAGTCGGATTGAGTAAATTCTTCAGTTGAGGCTCCCCCTTCCCAGGTGGCTTTAGGTCGTGTCAAGTTGACAATAACAACTAATCAGGACAGCCACCTGGCTTTTGTCTAGGTCTGGTGTGTGTCCTCAAATTTATCGAAGAAAGTAAAAATGTTCAAAGGGTCAAAGAACTGAAGACTTCCGAGGCTTGTATGAAGAGAGAGGCACAAAGTGAGGATGAACAAAACTCTACATCCAATCTCTCCAACTAAAATGTACGTTACAGAAGGTAGAAGGCCTTCCCCCAACCTCAACCCTATCAGCCCATATGTTAATGAATTTTAGTAAATACACTAAAGGACCCTTAGGAATGAGGTTGAAGGGGAGAATCGGAAGTCTTACACAGGCATGCTACCTCAGATTAACAAATGAGACACTGGCTGTTCACCTGCTAACGGCACATTTAGAACTTAGGAATTTGTAATTTTAAAATGGTAACTATTTTCTTACTACCTTTTTCTGTTGCTGTGATAAAAACACCTTAGCAAAGGCAACTTACTCATTTGTGCTTGCAGTTTAAGGGTTTAGTCCATCAAGGTGAAGGAGCCAAGGGGCAGAAGCTCAAAGCAGTGAATCACACCATGTCCAGCTTCAGAAGCAATCACAGCTCATGATCCTAGCCAGCAAACAGGCCCTCCCACAGAGGGTGGATCTTTCCATTTCTATTAATATAATCAGGATAAATCCCACAGATGTGCCCGGAGGTCTGTCTCCTAGGTGTTTCTTGATTCTATCAGCTTGGCAATTAGCACTAATGTGTGGTCGTTTGAATAAGGAATGTCCCCCATAGGTTCACGGATTTAAATATTTGGTCCCAGTTGGTGGAGCTGCTTGGGGAAGGTCATGGGACCTTTAGAAGAGATAACCTTGATGGGAGAAATACTTCACTTGGGGCAGGCTTTAAGAGCTGTAACCTTGACCCACTTCCTGTTCTTCATTACCTGTGTGCTGATAAAACAGGATCTGCTGCTTTCTGCTATAGCCATCTGCCAAGCTTTCCACCCCATGGACTGTCATGGTGTTTTATCACAGCGACAACAAAGTAACACAACATCAAAACATAAAAGAAACTAAAATGGGCTTTCCAAAGGCACAAAAAGTAATAATTAAGTCACATACCTACATTTTCTAAGTAAAAAATAAAAATATAGCTAACATTAGCTTTCTATCCCATCATTTACCACTTAGGAAAAACTGCAAGGGCAAAAAAAGAGAGCAAGGGTATCTAACTGTACACACTGGCTTCCGAGGGCTCATGCTTCCAGACGCTGCTGCGCTATAGCTTCCCCCAAACACCGAGACCCCCTCCAGTGCACAGAACGGTGAGGGCAGAGAGCCCTGACCCTCACCCTCACCGGAGGCTTTAGTAGCCTACAGCCTGAAAACTTTAAATGGAACGTTCCACAAGCAAATAATTCAAAATTGTAAATGCCTTTAGTCAAAGTACATTACCACTCTCCTGTGCCATTGTTTCTGATTGCTGCTTATCTCTCTCAGTGCATATTTCATGAATTAAACTGTATTGTAAATATAAAATGAGGGAGTGGCCAGCCAGTGAAATGAGTAATGAGATAATTTGTTCTTTCTGAGTAAAGAACAGGGAGCTGCACACTGAACTCTGCCCCAAAGCCTAACTCCATAAGCAACCAAAGGAACAGGGTCTGTCTGTGGGAATCCCTCTAGATCTGTACACTTTGACTCTCAGCTGCCATCGCCGTGAGCCTTCCCCATAAGCCATCGCCATGAGCCCTCCTGGTGAGCCACCGCCATGAGCCCTGGTGCCCCCAAGTCTGACATCAAAACATCTGTACTAACAAGGTTCACCCTGATCACACCAAGAAGTGGGTCTGCCCTGTCCTCCTCACATCTACTGACCTAGAGAACAGACGGATGGAATTCCCACAATGGCCACAAGGGTCTGACCTCAGTTCCTCCAATAAGAACCTTCTGAAATGCTCACTCTGTGCAGACAGGCGTTTGCCACTAACCCTGACAACCTGAGTTCAGTCCCCAGGACCCCCATGAAAAGGGAGAGCCAAGTACTGGAAGTCATCTTCTGAACTCTGCACACACACTCCCAATACAAAATAAATAAATGTAATATTAATCTATGAAAATTACTCCTGCTAAACAATAAACTGTATTTCTAATAGCCCACTTAAAGAGCTCTAGATGAATATCGATTGTGCTTAATTTGTCTTTATAGATGTTTTAGAATAGTTGATAATAACATTCTAATAAGATTTTTTTTCTTCTTTCCTTCCCCCTGATCTCTATACATGCACGCACGCACGCATGAAGCTGATCCTGAACTCAGGCAACATTCCTGCTTTAGCTTTTAAAGTGCTAGGATTACAGGCACAAGCCCCCAAACTTTGTGTTCTATGTCTAAGTCACCTCCACAATACCAAATGTTATATATCTCAGAGCTAACACTTTGTAGGAGGACCATTCCAGTCAACACATTCAAGTGTGGTCAGTACAGTACAGTAAGATCCAGCTGTGTGCCCACAGCATGTACACGTGTGAGCACAGACAGACACAGACACACAGGCAGGTGCTAAAGTACCTGCCAGGCAGGCACGAGGAGTGGCCTCTAGGTCCCTAGCACCCACGTAAGAGCCAAGCACAGTGCTGTGCATCAATAATTCCGGCATCAGTGGGTGGGTGGTGGTGAGGCAGAGACATGTGCTCCCTTGGGGCTTGCTGGCTAGACAAGGTAGCCAATGTCACCAAATGGGTAAGCTCCGGGTATGGTGAAAGACTATCTCCGAAAATAAGATAGAGAGTGATTGACCTCTGACCACCTCATGTACTCAACCACACATACACAAACGGGTACCTACGCCACACATGAGCATGCACGAAATGAACAGAGATGATGCCATGGAGAACAGAGAATACACTATCTAGTATTCTCCAAATTCCCAGGACACAGACGTACTGAGAGGTTAGTAAATGCTGAGCTGAAATCCTCCCTCTCATCAACGATTCATGGGGATCTTGTTCTTTAAGTTTTTATTTCAACCTTCGCATAAACAGGAACAGTACCAAGAGGCCCGGACAAGAGACCAAGGTTCCCCTTGTGAAGACTCATGGCAGACACTCCGGAGGCGGAGACCAGGGTGCGTGTTGTGTTGTGTTTTCTGTTTTCAATGTGAAGACAGCAGGTGAAGGGAAATAATGAAACTGACAACATTTGGATAAGTTTAAGTTGCCAAAATAAATGAATGAAGCTGCCGTTCAGTGACAGGACACAGGGAAGGAGGCCAAATCTGTCCCACTCTTGGTTGATCCGTGGTTTGATAAGAAGCTAGATTTTTAATTGCCAACAGATACAATCTGTCATATGACTGATCTCTGAGACATCAAAGGAGTGGGCAAAGAAATGCTGTGAAAGCCTTCAGCAGATTCCCACAACCTGGCGGCTTTGGGGGTTTCTTAGCCTTTTCTTAAGTTAAAAAACTTCTTTGCAATTATTCCTAAACAAAGCTTATAGTGTGACAGGGTCACCAAATGCCAGCACAGAGCCGGGCATCAAGACTCGGACGCGACTAATGTTGACTCCTCTCTTGAAGGGACTGGCCAGGGGCTCCCCACCTGCAGACACACCTGCAGCACTTGCAGTAAAACAGCAAGCAAGTTCTGTTAGGTCTCTCTACCCAAAGCTACGTATCTGGATATCTCTCAGTAGATATCCAGTAGCCAGTAATTTACGGCATTTAAATTGTTGGTTTATTAATGCTAATGGGGCAGTCAACATAGTAGAAAGTTATATTTGTCCTGTTTGAGTTATTACACCCTTCAATGTTCTAAAAAGATAACCCAAGGCTTCGAAGACTCAACTAGAAATCTCATTTTCTTCTCAGGCTGCCGTAGCTGTATTTTGCGCAAGAGGAAGTTCTGAAGTATTGGAACGTCCACCTGACAGACATGAAGAAGGATTGCCCAGAATTAACTGGAGTGAGAAACCACAGAATGTCTCTAAAAACATCCCATGAATAGAATTTGAAGGCTCAACAATCTAAAACTGCCTTGGGTCAACTTTAAATTTCACTTGTGAAATTTGTCATTTTTCATGCTTTTTGCAAAAGGTGAATACATGGAAGTTCTACATTTTGACTGGTAATGTTTAAAAAAAAAATTTCTCCCACTCCAAGGAAGTACAGCCATCCTCTTGCCTAAAATAATTCCAAACCGTCATTTAAATAGAACTCAATTTATAGAATTTCAAACTGTCTTTCCTTAATTGCAGATAGACTTCTGTACCGAACTTCAGTCATATCATTTTCAAACAAAATGTAAGCCAGATGTTTGGTACTTACATGCAAAATTGAGCTCTCATTGTAAAACCAAATTAAGTTTAAAATGAGCTCTGGAATGAAGCTAAGCCCCATTGAAAACAAAAACAAAGACAAAACACGCAGAGAAACAAAGCCACACAGTGCTGGCTTTGTTTGAGGCTTGTTCGTCTTGGGTGATTTATCTGCTTCTCCACAAAGCCAAGACAACATGCTTACCACAAACTCACTGCTTATCGAAACATGTATAATGGTTTCAGGGAGAAATGTCTACAACAGGCCCAGGTATCTGAACGCCTGGGCCCTAGGTGGTGGCACTGTTTGGGGAGGACGTACGTCACTAGGAGTGGCTTTGAGAATGTAAATCGTAAGCCACTTCCAGGTCACAGTCTCTGCTTCATACCTGCCGTTGAGGATGTGAGCTCTGAGCTTCCCAGTCCAGCTGCCATGCCCCCTCTGCTGCTGGTTGCTGCTCCTCTCCACTCCATGACAAACTGTTCCGCCTCTCGACCCATAAGTGAGAATAAACTCACTCTTCCCTAAGTTCTGGTGGCTCTGGTATTTTATCACAGTAACAGAAACATAACTAAGCTATCTACCTAGGATATTGATTTAGAATTTGTCAATCAGAGGGAGAAAAATCCCTAAAATTTTATCATGTCATTTAAACGGTCAAAAAAGAAAATTTCAACTAATCAGTGTTAATTACCTATGTGCCAGGCAGTGTCTTACACACACACACACACACACACACACACTCAGTAGGTTCTATCAATCCCATGCTACTTACGGTGTTGGAAGCAGTTTGACCAGGCCCCACAGTCTGGCATTCATGAGGCTGTGATCTGCAGACAGGTAGGTAGCCTCCAAAGTTATGTTCTTTTCATTTTTGTTTTGTTTTGTTTTTGTTTTTGTTTTTTTGGTTTCTTCGAGACAGGGTTTCTCTGTGTAGCCCTGGCTGTCCTGGAACTCACTCTGTAGACCAGGCCTGCCTTTGCCTCCCGAGTGCTGGGATTAAAGGTGTGTGCCACCACCACCCCGCTCAAAGTTCTTTACCACATGCTACCTTGGTTCACAACCACCACAGGGAAATAAGAGAAGGGTCATTGCAGTTCCTGCTGGGTAAGCCTACCATTTCCGAACTTTCTGTCTTATACCCTTTAACAGAAGGAAACTATATAAAACATGTAGCATCGTGAGAAACAAAATCACACACACACACACACACACACACACACACACACACACACACACGGACATGAGTGCCGCTGAAGACAGCTGCTTCAACCCAGAGCATCCTAGCCGACAGCCAGAGTTCTGACACCCAATCAAAAGCCACTATGAGAGTTAAGGGGTTAAAAGAAGGTGTGCAACATCTACCCAAAACTGTGAAGTGCCTCCCCCTCCCCTCCGTTCTGTAGCACAAAAGCTCACACTTTGACCTCTCATCTTAGCACTTAGTAATTCTAATAAAGAACACCCTAGAAACATTCCTGAAAGTTAAGTCAACTAAATAGCTTTAATCTCCTACAGCTTCTGGAGCGTGGATGCAGACCGCTCAGACAATGTGGCATCGAGGAGATCTCCATGTTTTCATATGGAGTTCTTGTATTCTCTAACAGAGGAGAAGCGCTGAAACTACTTGCCTAGACTATAGACTGGAACGGGAGTCGATCTGAATTTATGATAACCAGCTGATTTCTAGATTACACAGTGCTCCCCCGCATCACTGTCTGGTGATGTCAACACCCACTTATTTGGTCTGAAAGTCAAGGGAGAATGACTTTTCAGTACCCACCACATGATCACCATCACAGGCAATGGTCACTTTTCCTCCACCCACATGGCCACATGCTCTGGCACCATGTGCTTGCTTTGACAGCACATATGCTAAAACTGGAATGATACAGAGATCATCATGGCCCTGTGCAAGGAGGACATGCAAATTCATGAAGTGGTCCATGTGTTTTTTCATTTAATCCCAGCACTCGGGAGACAGAGGCAGGCAGACTTTTGTGACTTCAAGGTCAGCCCAGTCAAAATGCTGTTCCAGTACAGCAAGGGCTACATAGGAAAACCCTGACTCAAACAAACTGGAAAGATGGACGGGCGGACGGACAGACAGACAGGCGAAAAAGGGAAAAGTTGGTACTGATAAGAACTTCAGTCTATAGTACACTAGACCATGCTTACCTTTCATCTGTATGACAAACAATAAGAGGATCAGAGAGGTGTAAACTAGCATGATACAGTTTTTAAAGGTGTCAATACCATCTTGCTCTCCAAAAAGGAAAAATAAATTTACAGCCCACACATTGCCCCATTCCCAGTTAACTTCATGATTCTAAGCCATTCTGACAGAAGAATTTTTTTCCTTGAATTATCTAAAAATGTTATATGTATGAGTGTTTGGCCTGCATGTTCGGAAGCAACACCTGCAGAGGTCAGAAGCAAGCACCAAATACCCTACAACTGGAGTCAGAGAGGTTTGTGAGTCACTCACAGAGATCTGCTGGAAACCGACCCCAGGTCCTCCTCAGGAACCACCACTGATGCTCTCACCTGCCGAGCCACCACTCTAGCCCCTTTCAAAATTGGTCGTGATGACTCACAAGAAAGTGGTGTTTCCGAGTGCGTGCGTCTACTCTTGTTTGGTTGGTTTTTGTTTTGTTTTGTTTTGTTTTATTTTGAGACAGGGTTGTTCTTCACTCCTAAGCACTTAAAAGTAATGAAAACACATTAACCATGGTTCTGACTATGCCATAAAGCACTGCTGATCTACGTGTGTGTAATTACACTTGTGACAAAATATACGTCAGAACAAGTGCCCTGACATGGGAGAAGCTTTGCAAGTGTCTCAGAGCCACAGGCACCGGGTCCTGCTGTTCTTAACTCCATCTCTAGATCTCTAGATCAGATCCTAGGCTTCACTGAGCGCAAAAGGAGTCCAGAGAAAAATCCCAAACTATCCACTAATCCCAAAGTGAAGGAGAGGGGCTGCCACCCCCGTCCCCGCCCCGCCCCCGCCCCCGGGCAGGGCTACCCTTTTCTAAGGATCTTTTCCCAGGGGCTGCACTGTGCTCCACTTTCCAGCAGAAGCAGACCTCCAGGCAGGACTTTCCCACCATGATGAGACTGACTGCATGCTGAATAACGTCTGGCTAAAGATTTCCAAACACTCAGAACAAGTCTAAAATAGGCTTTCCAGGTGTTCAGGAGGTTGAAACATTTGCCCACGTGATACAATCTATTAAAATGCAAATGTTAGGGAAAAAAAGAAATGAAATGAAAGCAAAGAATTTCCAGACCTGAGAACCTGATTCTGCGATAGCTTTCTACACAACCACAGCATTTTAATAAACTTCCACTCAAAATGCACTTTGAAGCTTGTCGAGTCTTTCTTCTAGATATTAAAGGGCTTCTACTTAAAGAAGGGGATTTTTCCCCCCCCACAAAGATTAATCCTGGTTTCCAAGAATGAGAATACTCAATGGATTATGGCTGATTGCAAGATAATATTACTAAGAGAGAAAATATCATTGCTTGTATTCTATTTGCTGTCGAGACTTCTAGGAGGCGCGGAGTGCGTGTAGGTCTTCATAAAGGGAATGCCCCTGCCCAGGGTCTGGGTTGAGCTGTTGCACAGCGACTTCTCTGGTGGGTCAGGAAAGTGTCTGGATCAGAGGAGAGCCTTCCGAGTCCGCCGTAACTCAGCAATTGTGATCTTAAATACAGCATCGTGCACTCAAGTTTCCAAACTCCTTCACCTTCTACCAGAAGAAGAACTTTTGGAAACCTTATGACAACAGAGCCAGTCACTGATGTCATGGGTGCTGAAGAGATCCATTCTGAGGCCATGGATGGGAATGAGTTAGGTGTGTGTGTTTGTGAATCTTGAGCTCCACGCACAGCTCTGGACATTTCCAGTCATGTCAGTTCTATGCAGAACCAAAGAACAGTGCTGCAAGATGATGTCTGGCACTCTGTTGTTTGTGGTTACTTAGGATTGCAAATGCCTGAGGAGACATTTGCTCGTAGAAGATGACCAATAAATGCCTGAGGAGAAAAGGCACTCCTCTGCTTACTTGCTTACTTTTTGGAGGACAAGGACAAGAAAACGGAAGCAATCCCAGGTCCCTGCCCCCTCCAGACAGGAGCAGGAGGACCTCTCAACCTGCCTCAGCCCCCCATTCACTACAGCTTGAAAACATTGGCCAAAGTCTTAAAACAGATGCGCTTTCACCCGTTACCTCGGGCCACACAGTTCATAAAACACAACTACGAAAGTACCCAGACCCCAAGCTATGGAAAGGCTAAAAGTCCCCTTCCGCGGACCCTGAAGAACTTCACTGGGTGTTTGACCGGTCCTCTTCCTCAGCTGGCAAACATCTAGAGAACCGGAATCACAGATCATGAACCACAGCTTCTGAAGAACCAGCGGCTGGCTTTCCCATCCCTGCCCTCCCACTCTGTGGACTAGGTCTGTGGTCTATTGTCTGCGGCTCTTAGGAAAGCAGAGCTCAATTCCAACTATATGCTAACTATAAAACAAAAGGCTACGGTCTCGTTCTAATTACCACCAAACTCCATTGTTCTCTCAGGGCGTAGTTTGGGGTGATGAGGCTGCACCTACAAAGCTTTCCCCTGCTCTATCAAACCAGTATCCGTTTACTCATCAAGTACAAAGTGCCCAATCTTGAGTCTGGGAATGCAGCGATAAAATAACAGATAAGTTTGAAGACAGCAGAAGCACAAAGCCAACACAAGACACAGGTTTTTAACTATAAAAAAAAAAACAAAAAGCAAGCAAACAGAATTCTAGCCTAAAGTCCTTACTGGCTTCCACACAATACCTCACACTATGCTTGATTCCAGCTACACTCTCCATAGCATCAATATTTATTCATGATGTATTGGTACAGAACTCCAACCTATTTTCTCTGGAAATATTGCACAAAAGCAGAGACTTACGTTACAAACATTCCTCAATATACTTTTTGCTTGAAGCATTTCTGGCTCTAGAACTAACCTTGGGGAGAAATCTTTCAAACGACAGCACTGAAGGACCTTGCCCCTCCAATCCCAGAGGACAACTGCCAAGGGGTACACATACGCCTAGCTCTAAGTTAGCTGGGGATTTAAACAACACAGATTCCAAATCGTTGGATGGCTCGCAGCATCCACACTTAACATCTTAGGCAGAGAACTAGACAGATTCACAAGGCTAGCATTAAACTCAGATACTAAATACAAATTCACTACAAAGAATAACTATCATTTTAACAAGAACTATGATAAACAGGATAGAAGACAAAAAAATTATACTTTATATGAGATAAAATGTCACAGACTCAATGATGCCAATATTGAGATTTTTTTCCTAGTTCCTCCATTGCAAAATGAATAACATTTATGATAGAGGGGCGTGGATGAAATATAAATACACACGTAACATTTACTATGCCTTAGTGGAAAATAATCTGAAATAATTAAGCAAAATGGCATCCTTTTAACCTTCTGTAATACAACACAATCATCATTTTGAACAAGTTAGCAGCCTCCCAAATCTTAGGTTTTAAATGTTCTATTGGACAACTGTGAACACAAAGCTAGCTAGTGCTCGCTTGCTCTCTCTCTCTCTCTCTCTCTCTCTCTCTCTCTCTCTCTGACTCTCTCTGTCTCTCTCTGTCTCTCTCTCTCTCTTTCTCTCTGTCTGTCTGTCTCTGTGTGTGTGTGTGTGTGTGTGTGTGTGTGTGTGTGTGTGTGGTACTAAGCTGCCAGTATGTCCATACCCAATTTATTATGGAGAAAAATCACAAATAAAGAGCAATATGAACAGTGTAGCAGATTTTAAAACGTAGACTAAAACAGTGTAATATTTACCAGCTGTAGAAAAGTACTATAATCATCTCATTTAGAGAGATTACTGATGAAATAACAACAGCAATCAAATATATGTAACTATGTAACTATTCAAACTCATAACAAAGGCTTTTATTATGCTATTAGCAGTAAATGGGCAACGCCCATAAAATATCACTCAATATCACCACCCCCTATAAGAGTTTAAGTACATATAACCATTGTTATGTGAAAAAACATTATTTTTAATACATGACAACTTGACAGGAATTAATTGCCACACCTACTTCAAACCATTAGCTATTTCATTCAAACCAGAAAAAATAATATTTACGCGGCTATTGAGGATCACAATGATTAACTCGATCTTTTATGTAATCCTTTGCACTCACTCACGTTTGTTATTACTAACAAGGAAAAAAGAAGACGGGAATGTGTGTTTTTGTTTTGCAACAAAGCCTTTCTGATGATGACTAAGTTCTTCCTTTGAACAGAAAAGGCCTCTTTACTTAACTCATGTACATGTAAATATATTCTTTACAATGCGCATAAAGCAGGAAAGGAGTTTGTTTGGTTTGGTTTGTTTTTTTTTTTTAACCCACAGGCCTCATGCCAGAATTAAAGCCAGTTTAGGCAGGATGCGTCCCCGGGAGCTGTCAGGACGCCTGTTATTCTTATTTTCAACTTCTTACAGCTCCTCTGCTCTCAAGGAAGAGAAAGCGTCATCTCTTGTAGCCATATCCACAGCAGATCTCACTTGAAAGGAAACACAAGAAATGATCTGGCACCAACGAGCATCTCACCCATTTCCAGCACCACTGCTGAATATTCATGTCAGTGCCAAATGATGACTCCGGTGAGGTATTTTAACACGAAGCCGTGCCTTGTAAATCGCCTGAATGATGCTGTGTCAAAAAACACCTACCATAAATCAGAGGTTTTAAGACCAGTATTTCTTGTTTAAACATGCTACCTGCTCAGCAGAAGCACTTGTGTGAACAGGCACAGATTAATGTGTGCTAAGCAGAGCCCTTTTACCTCCACATGTATAGAGCTATAATTTAACAGGCCTATTATTGTCAAGGTAATTTTGACAGTGCTGTATTATACTTGTTAAAATATGCATTTAGCACTAAGTCCAGTGGTCACTGGAACTGAATAAACACACAGGTATCCTGCAATTAGATTTCTTCTCTATTGAGGACTTTCTTCTCTTGCTTTCCTGGCAGAGGCAAGGTATGTTGACAATTGGTTTTATAAACGCTCCAGCAAGACAGCCTTTCTGACAGTACAAACCATTCACCATGTGGCTTCAACTCTCTTTTCACTTTTCCGGGAGTTCTCTAGCAACTTACCCAGGATTCCAAGCACTCCCTTTCTGGACTGGAGAGGAAGAAAAATAGTGAGGCCACTGACAGCCCTCCTCCTGGCCCCTCCGGAAGGCACAGCCTAATTCAGATTAGTTTATATTTGTGGAGTCATCTACAAGCCCAATTTCCCACTCAGTTGAGTTGTGACTCTTAATCATTATGCAATCTCTAGGTTTTATTAGAGGTATGAGAGGATCTGCCTTCAAGTCTAGGACTATGGGTGACGTTCTCAATTTAATATAATTTATATTAACTATATAGGTATATATAATATAAATGTATATATTTAAATAACACAATGTACTTCTTTTCCCCATTTTCTAGAATTTTATTTCTCACATACTTAACCAAAAATGGTGACATGAATTGATACTTTTGTTTAACATTATGTAATGCACACATCAGCATGCATACAATATTGCAGAAAAAAAATATCTGTCATACTGACCACCACCCAGGATAACTCTGTCTCCCAGAAAAACCAGACAAGCACATCACCCAGCACCAGCAACTCTATTTCTCCCATGCGGATTGGCAAATTAATGCCAAATGAATATTTCTATGAATCTGAAGTTAATGCAATCAGCCACATGCACTGTGACCAAAACTGGCCAGCAGAAGACAGGACCACTACCAGCCGCTCTCCCGTCTCCAAAAGCAAAAGGGGAAGTTGGGACACTGGATAGAATAAAAGGACTGTGGCGTTAGATATCATGGAAATAGACCTCAAGTTCAGTGATCATTCCCCCCCACTCCCCCCCACACTCATGTTTTGGTAGGAAAAACAGCAGTTAAGTCAGAACCGACCCT
>JADRCD010236943.1:15524-30315 GCA_019843815.1 Montemys delectorum
TGCCAAATGAATATTTCTATGAATCTGAAGTTAATGCAATCAGCCACGTGCACTGTGACCAAAACTGGCCAGCAGAAGACAGGACCACTACCAGCCGCTCTCCCGTCTCCAAAAGCAAAAGGGGAAGTTGGGACACTGGATAGAATAAAAGGACTGTGGCGTTAGATAGCATGGAAATAAACCTCAAGTTCAGCGATCATTCCCCCCACAACCCCCCAAACTCATGTTTTGGTAGGAAAAACAGCAGTTAAGTCAGAACCGACCCTATAGGAATAAAATACATCCAGTCAAGAGGACACTTTCTGCCTATTCCAGAGTCCGGTCCAGAAAGTGTTGGGTGGGGATCATGATTCCTCTAAAATGGTAGGTGTTCTCAAGCGCCATATAAAGATTTCTTTAATGCAGCTTAGGGAAACTGGGCTCGTAGGTGACTTCCCAAATATAAACCCTTCTGAATTAGGCTGTGCTTCCTTCCCAGAGGGGCTGGGAGGAGGGCTGGCTGTCAGCGGTTTAACTAATGTTTCCGTCACAATAAATGGCCAAATAAGAAAATGCCTCTTAACATTTTCTGTCACATCTGACAAGGTGCAAAGACACAAACTAGGAAGGGGGAATTTTCCAAGAAGGCTGCAGCTGCAATCCCAGGTCTGGTGAGAGTGTTCTGCACTCTGTGCCTGCAGTTCTGCAGCTCATACCGCCCTCTTGTGCTCACTGTCAAAAGCAGCCCGGCTCCCTGCAAGAGGAACCTGTTGGGTGTCACTTGTGTCAACACCCTTGACCCAGGATTTGTTTATTAAGATCTTCTTGAACTGCAGTGCTAACAAGAAGGTAAATGTTGATGTGGAAGATCAGGGCTGCAGCTGAAATGTGAGGCCCTATAATAGATGTAAGTGCCATCTCCAAGTCACCTCAGAGGAGAGGAGGACAGAAGAGGGGGGCTGAGAAGAAGGAAGAGGAAACAAATGAAGAGGAAAGGGGAGAGCTGGTTCTTGTCAATCTAAGGCCACACACCATTTTGGTTTGAAATTGACCCTAATTATGAACTTAAATTAAGATTAAACAGTTAGGGGCCATATTATATAAATCCACTGCGGCTAACTTTGCACACTCACACATAGACACCACTGAGAGAGGGATCTCCCATCTTATGACTTAAAGAGGTATGGATGGGCCTTGGTATCGGCATACAGGATGCTGACGTTAGTTCTGCAATGTCAGCAGACAGAAAAAAACCTGTACCTTCAGATCTGACCTCACTCTCTCCTTTAGATACCACTCAGTGAACTTGAAAGGAAGGCTCGGTGGCCAGTGTTTCAAGCAGCCTCCATGGGAAGCCTAGGTCTCTGGACAAGGGCAAAGGTCACCCACTGAAGTGGGAGGGTATGAGAGGATACAGGCCAAGAGATAACACTCCTGGGTAGAGAGCGTGGCAAATCCCATGACTGAAAGACCACATTTAAATTCCAGCACACACCTCTGTACACATTATATGTTACACAACTACTATAATACATAAATAATTAATGGTATAGACTATATATAGCATAAAGTCATAGACTGTATATATCTCTTCACAATTTTAAAATATGGAGAATTTTGCTCAAATGAGAACTTAAGTCTTAGAATGTTTTAAAATGTGTTTTAAGTACTCCACTAAAAAGGTAAACAAATCATGTCTACATTTCTGTCATGTGAGGACCATGTTTGGGTTCATTAGGGCTCTGTTTTCATTGAAGGAAGAACGTCTTCTTGCTGATGGACACAGGACAGAGAAGCAAAACGAAGTCTGACTTGATATAAACACTGCGCCTGGAAGTTATGCAGGGAGCTCTGTGAGCCCCGTGACAACTGGATCCGAAACTCACTCGGCAAAATGAATGTCCGCGTGTTGTTCCACACCCATACACACCAAGATAACTCTATGCAGCTGATATGTAGATTTCCTACTATAGGAGAGAAGTATTGGCGAAGCTTACTCTAGCGAACGAATAGACAGAACGTGCAGAGTGATTTCCTCCTCTTTCAAAAACCAAGATGCCATCAGATCCTCGCTCGCTCGTCACATGCATGCCTTAACAAGACACATTTTCTGGGGAGCGCGGCGGCTGCTTACCTATTGGATTTCTATCGAAGAACAACACTGGAGCCTTCAGGATTGACTCAAACATCCTGTTGTGCAAAGTTTGGGAAGCGTTCACAAGGACATAGAACACCAGTAGGGATCTTGCTATGCCAAAAAGGACGGTGACCGCTGTCAAACCTGAAAAAAAGGAAGCTCAGGATTCCGAGGAAATGATACACTTCCTCCAACAACGCTACGGCAGGTTATGCGGTTTATAAAGACACCACTGACCTCTTCTATAAACATCTAGGTTCCACATAAATATGATACATGTTTTATAAGACACACTGACAAAAGATAAAATGAATTTTTTCCTCACTGGATGAGAAATATCTATGCAGGGATGGGGCGGATAAAGTACAAACTGCAGGCATGTCCTACTAGAAACTCAGAGGGAGGGCTTCCGTCCCCTTATCCCAGCAGCGACTTACAAGCCCCACGTCTAACACTGCGGTGGATTCTAACGCCAGCACCACGGGTGCTCCCAGGGAAGAGGATCAGAATGGTTTACCTTTGCCTTGTGGTAAACCCCTGAATGGCTTCAAAGAATCTGAAACTACCAGGCGGGGTTGCACATAGGAAAACTTTTAAATGGGTGAACCGTGAGAACATATAAGTCATGTTTTAACTTACGATAACTAGTCAACGAATCGCTGCCCCACGTGTGTCTCATATAAACATATCACATTTTAAGTGAGCAGCATTTAAACTCTGTGTTTAATTAAGGCATTCTTGAATAACCACACTGTGTGGCCATGTGCGTGGTGAGGCCGACCTATGACTATGGCTGTGTGATGCTGGAGACACTACATCTGTACACACAGATGTACAACAAAGGCAAGCACTCGACCTTGAGCTACCCCCTAGCTCTGCTTTCCCAGTATCTAGTAGCTCGTAGCTTACATTGCTAAAAAGACAGGAAGAACTGGCGTGGTAAACTTGTTGCCTTCTAACAAAGCAGCATTAACCCCCGGGGGGGCTACTTAACTCTAAAACTTCATACACAGGCGTTTTCCTTGGCCAACCGTGCTACTTAAATAGATAATGGATCTATTTCCCTTTAGGCTTTGCATAGTCTGCCAGTAGGGATGGTAACCAGCCAGTGGATTTAGGTTTCTTAATGACAGTTCAACAGAGTAAGTTCCAAACCTCAGTGAATGGGTTCTAACGGTGATAATTCGTTCGAGCCAAGGAAAGCTTGAATGAGTGTCTCCCGTGGGAATACTTGAAATTTTAGATGAGGATTTTCTTTTAAAAAGTAATTTTACACTTATTCCAGGCACTCTTGTGAAAACAGAGTGTGGTGTTAATATTAGTCTGGCAAACCAAATGTTAAATTAATCCCACAGTTGGAGACGTGATAACATTGTTGGTCTCAAGGTAGGAAAGGGAAGGAGTTCTAATTCCTACACACGGGGTTTCTCCCTGCTTAGCTTCCCTCTTCGGTAATTAGTGAAGCCCGAGAGATGAGCAGTGCGCTATAGGGAGCTTTGTATACCTGGGAGGGGATAATGCTTTTATTTGGGGGGCCTTGCTGCCAGAGGATTCCATCCAAGTTCAATAAAGGCCTGGGCTTATTCAGTCAGAATTGGAACAATCCAAACCACAGGGTGGGGATCCGTTTCTAATCCCCCTGCCCATTCATATAATGATATAAGATTTAGCTAAAGCAACCCATTAGAATAGACAATAGCCACATATTTCCAGTGGCTGGTTTTCTGAACGCTCAATCCTAGTTTAACTTTCAAAATCCAGTACAGAGCAAATTAAAAGTCTTCATTCAACCTCTTTCTCCTGGTAGATTTAAAAAAAATAATTATTCTAATTAATTCACAGAATAAATGCGACAGAGTCTCCTAATCTGCTAAGACATTACTGAATTACTCCTAGGAGCTCTGGTTCTCACACAGGCTCATTGTAAGCACCTCAGGCCCTCATAGAACAGAGCAGATGGCTAAACTTTACCTGTGTAAATTCCCAAGTACCAGCTGAGATCTAGGGTCTCCGTTACATTTCCATTCGAATTTTTGGTATTGTTCAGTGCACCTTGCTTGTTTGCCCTATGGAAGGAACATGGGAGGGGAAAAATTACTAAGGGATAGATTTATGTAAAAACAAAACAAAACGAACCTCAGCTTAAGAGAAATATCTTCTGCCAGAAAGCAATTCTTGGCTCACACAATGCTTTATGCATCTATCTGCCTTTTACATTCTGAATCTTGATGTTCAATTCTCATGGTGCAGCTGAGGACCAGATGTGGGTGAAGAGCTGTGTAGGTCACTCCCACCAGCAAGCCTTCCCTTCTTCTCTTCAGGTGACGAAGGTTAGAATAGAAGGCCTAACAGACCCCACTCCTTCCTAAAACCCATGGGGAAAATGAAGCTGCGACCTATGGATCCTACAGCCTTCAGTTGTGACCAGTAGAACTTACCAGTGGGAAAGCCACCAGTCCTGAAGAACATAGAAAACCTGCGGAGGGAAGCAAGACACAGCGTTGGCATGACAGGCGTGACTTCCAAGTGTGACTTCCAAGTGTGACTTCCAAACTCAAAATTACTGAAGGCCTGGAACTCGGAGGAGCCTTCTAGAGGGGATGGTCAGCTGGCTCAGGGCTGTGCCAAGTCTATCTTCCCAGATGAGATGTCACAACTGAGCTCTTACAAGGTAACCCCACTTTTTTCTTCTATGCAATTCTCAACTCCAGTTAGCAACCTTCTAGCTGCTCCCTGCCAGACAGCACACCCCACTCTAAACCCTGATGGAATGACAGAGCGCATGGAACGTGTGTCAATATCATGCTGAGGGCACAGGTATCGATACATACCTGACCCACCATGTTAAGCAGAACAAGGAAAATGATGAAAAACCAGGATGCGCCTGCGGTGAAGTAATTCTTGTAGGCCTTGAAGCCGATTCTCCCTTCTGAACGGCTCTCCTCGGGTTGCGCTGCCTGTGTGTTCTCTGCCTGGGAAGGGAAAAGGAGTGGTAAGCGAAAGAGAAGCACAGAAGCCTTCAGACATTGACTGCTGACAACACTGCAGGAAAGCAGGCAAGTGTGGGAGATCAGGTCTGCGGTAGGGCGTACACTTAGCCCATGCAAGGCTCTGAGCTCAACAGCAGCACGAAAAACTCCAAGAAGAATGACCTCGTGGCTCAAACTGCTGCCCAAATGGAGAAGCTGAGTCGAAACCTCTACAAGAGAGGGAAGATAACACCTCCATTTATGCTGGAATTATCCAAGCTCCTAGGTTTGGACTGAGGGTGTAGAGAGCAAAGACAGCTGCAAGGGTGGTCAGATGCAGCATGTTTGGGCTCTGCTCTCGAAAACTGAAAAGATTCAGAGGGGGCAAGAGTCCTCTGTACCAAGCATGTATGGACACTTTTCTTGCCCACTACTCCCTACTAATTCCATGTATCTAATGTTGATACAGTATATTGTATTGCGAAGTAGTCTACAGAGGCCATGAAATATACAGAAGAAGTACCCAGGTTAGTCGCACACACACTGCTTTTATATAAGCAACTTGAACTCCCTCGAACCTTGGTATCCTTGGGGGTCCTAGACCCAAACCCATGCCATGCCGATGCCAAGGGATGGCTAGCCTGTCTGCCTGCCTGCCTTCCTTCTTTTCTCCTTTTCTTCCTTCCTTCCTTCCTTCCTTCCTTCCTTCCTTCCTCTATTCCTTCCTTCCTCTATTCCTTCCTTCCTCTATTCCTTCCTTCCTTTCTTTCTCCCTTCCTTTCTTTCTTCCCAAGGCAGGGCTTCTGTGTATAGCCTCGACTGTCCTAGAACTCAGACTGGCCTCAAACTCAGTGATCCTCCTGCCTCTGCCTCCTGAGTACACCACCAGCTGGCCAGGGTGACTTTCTTTTTAAAGGAGCACTAGTGTATACTTGCTTGAAAGGCTTCGGTGTGGTACAGACAGGCACCAAAGGTATACATGGATCTCTGCTGACCACTGGACCCTCACTCAAGAGTAAGATGTGGCCCTCAGGCTCATAAGGCAGAAAGGGAGCTAACTCTAAAAATCTGTCACGGGCTACATTAGCAGCTCTGTGTCCTTCTTCACTAAAAAAAAAAGTATAGGCCAAGTAACTCTTGTCAGCCACCTACATTGTTAATAAATATCCTACAAATAACAAAAAGTAGCAGATGGAACATGAACACAGCAAGACCCTAAGTCAGTGGTACTCACGCCTGTGTGTGACCCATTTAGGGGGTCACCTGAGATCATCAGAAAACACAGATACATGCATTATGATTCATAACTAGCAAAATTACAGTTGTGGAGTGGCATGAAAATAACTTTACGGTTGGGAGTCACCACTACACGAGGAACTGTACCCAAGCGTCGCACAGTGTTAGTGCTACCCAACGGTGTTCTTAATGGAAGCGCTACCCTACGGTGTTCTCAATGTTCAGTCTCTGGATGCAAAAGCTAAGATTTGCCTGTGGTAAATCCTAAACTTCAGACATCCACCAGTCGCACAGACCTTTGGAAGTTGTCCTAGCACAGCCACTATGGATGTGGGGTCCACAGTGAGGCCTGTGAGGTCCTGCAGCCCACATGCAAGGCTGGCTCCCTTCACTCTATTCCAATCCTACCAACGGCACTTCAGAACGCCTTAGACTCACAGGCCCAACTCCAGGACAAATGCAATTGCCACCGGCAGAGTGACTGAAAGGATTACAAGGTCTGTAAACAACAAAAGCGAACCACGGGACACAAGCTGAACTCACGTCTTGGCCCTCTGGGGCCCCGTCTTTCAGCGAGGGTCTGGATGATTGTTGAGACCAAACTGAGGCCTCGGAGAAGGTTCGGTTCCTGAGTGTCGGGGTTCCTGGGGCTGGGGAGGGCTCCGCTTCCTCATTTTCTTTCTTTAACAGGGAGCCGAAATCTACACCAGATTTCAGAAACTCGGTGTAAGTCCCCTTCTGCACCATTTCACCCTAAAACAAAAGGAATTTGAGAAGCAGGTATTTCTACTTGATAACTCCAATCAACTGGCCTTAGATAACTGGCCTGAAGTTATGATGGCTCTTGGGTCTGTGATCCCGGTTGACAAGTATGTAGTAGTTCAACTTAGCCACCCAAGTGAGAATTCTGCTTTCTGCCAAATTCTAGGTACTCAGCAATATAAAACCAACTTGTCATTGTGCTTTCCGGCCCAAACACAACGGGCACTGAAGGAAGCAGAGACTGTAGAGGGTGGGAGAATCCACAGGGTCAGGAAGGTATAGTACCTCTGCCAGGGTTGGATGAACTGACCTAGCCTTAGCTGGATGGCCGCTCTGAGACAAGATATGTGCAAACTTCCTGGTCTTAGACTAAAATCTGCCCCCAAATTTAAGATCCTCACCAAAGACACAACCAACATTCCACACAACATTTAATCAGGTGTTTCTTCCCGGCCGAAGGAGATAAAGTGCAAATATCTTCACAGTGTTTTATCCCAAGAAGAGAGACTCAAATGATTTATCTAAAGTCACAAATGAATACTGGGCAAAATCCTGGTGCACTGAATCAAAGAAGAGTAACTCTGAAGTTAGAATGGCCCTGGGCCCCACGTACTCCCCCTACCAGACCCCAATCAAGGTGCTCCACTGAAGAAAATCCCAGTGCACTTGGGCTTTTAATAGTCTGATAGCTAAAGAATTAGGAAGTTATTCCTGATGCACCATGCCCTATGGCACTTAGAAGATAAGATTCGATTTGCACACTTGTTAACACAATTTCGCCCTTGCTCTCAGGATCAGTAAGACTCACGAGGAAACTACCTATAGACAAGGCATTTCCAGAGAGGGGGCCAAAGGGGCAGACAGCCTCTGTGCTGTTAGACCTGGGCCTGACTAGTAATAAGAGCAGGCCTTCCTTTCTCCAGGAACCTGCTAATGGATGAATAAACTGTTGAGTACTAAAAATAAAACTCCGGATATGCAGGAGGCCAGATCTCAGAAAACAGGTCGCCTCGTGCAGACAGGTGACAAAGCTATTCTCTACCTACTGGCTCTGCAGGCGGAATACTCAAGCTCTCTGCACATGAAATTAATTGTTTTCCAGCTTGAAGAATCTGAGCTCCTCTTCCCAGGGGGATAGGAAACGGCTGACACACTAAGTTGTTGCTAAGGGGGTAGTCATCCCGCCTTCTATAATCTTCTTTGCGGTGAGAATCTATTTGATGGCACTTTGATTGACAGCTTCCTCACCTCTCTCTGGTAGCTGCATAGAGCATCGAGGAAGCACTCAGAACCTCCGCAGGCTC
The DNA here is from genome assembly GCA_019843815.1 of Montemys delectorum. Taxonomy (NCBI): domain Eukaryota; kingdom Metazoa; phylum Chordata; class Mammalia; order Rodentia; family Muridae; genus Montemys; species Montemys delectorum. The sequence continues at coordinate 23,912 of JADRCD010236943.1, forward strand.
TCTACTATCCATCACCACACAGCCTGTGTGCCGTAAGAGCGTGTGATCTGTCTCTCTGAGAGTAACTGCACACAAACATAGTGAACTCCGGCTAGCAGGAATTTGTCCTTTCTATCTTTGGCCAAGGGATGACTGAAAGATCCTATGGATTAGATATAGCTTAATTATTTGTGTCCCTCCATGTGCGACGAAAGGCTTGGTCCTATGGGTGGCACTCCTGGGAGGTTGGGGAGCTGGGGTCTCAGTGTGTCTGGTGTTATGTTTCTCGTGTACGTTCTTCCTTGTACCCTCCCACAGCTGCAGCCAGAAGGGCTTGTCAGCAGGGAGTCCACACAGACATTGAGTCTCTAACCCTTCCTGCTATGGAGTGACTTGTTCTCTGCATCAAATCTCTCTCCCAGAGCTCAGGAAACACAGACATTGAGGGGGAAGAGCATAAGAGCCAGGAGGGATAGAGAACACCAGAAGAACAGGCCCTCCGAATCAACTGAGCTCATACAAACTCACCCAGACGGGAGCAGCTAGCTCAGGGCCTACACGGGCCTGCACCAGGTCTTCTGTGTACAGATTATAGCTTTCAGTTTAGTATTTTCATGAAACTCCCGAGTGTGTGACTGAGAGAGTCTCTGATGCCTGTGCCTGTTCTTGGGCTCTTTTCTTTCTGCTGATTTTCCATGTCTAGCCTCAATGTGGTGTTTTTTTTTGTTTGTTTGTTTTATCTTATTATATTTTATTTTGTTACATTATGTTGGAATTTCTCATTGGTTAACTCAATGCTGAATAAAGCAGAGGAAGTAATAAACATGGGCAGGAGCTCCCGGGGCTGTTTTCTACCTCAGATGGAGAATTTGACCCTCCCCTAACCCCACTGGAGAGGATATGCACACCTATGCACCCAAGAAAACATGCCAAAGAGGAGACTCAGCAAGTCTCCCAGGATCTCTTACAACTTCCTGCTAATTTTGATCTCAGTAAGATGAGTTTTTGTCAGGGGTTAAATGGTGGCCCCATCCCCCAAGACACTGCAGCTCTAAACCTTGGGACTAACGAATGTGACTTTATTGAGAAACGGGACCTTTGCAGACATAATCAAGTGAAATCGAAGCCAGGCTAGACCAGGGTGGAATAGTATGATAAAAATCTGGACAAACACAGCCTGCACCTAGAACAACAGAGACAGAACCTGGAATACTGCAGCTACAGGCCAAGGATAAAAGAGTTAAGAAAGGGATGTCCCTAAAGCTTTCAGAGACAGCTCAGTCACACTGGGGCCCAACACCTCACCAGGCCGCAGCCAATGAGACGGCAACTTCCTAGCATATTCAGTCCCCAGCTCACAGCCATCCTTTCTAGAATCCCTAGGAAACTGACTCACTGACCTAAGCATAGTCTTTGACCTTCTGAACTACAAGATTGACTTCTAATTGCCACTGCTATAGCCTAGCAGTGGGAAGGGAGTGGCAAATCACAGATGAGACCACATTCCCTCCCTGCTATGTAGAAAACAACAGGGGCCATGTCAGTCCAAGGCCACTGTCCTGTGCTCTAACTCCAACTCCCTCTAGGTCCAGCTCACTTGGCACAAACATGGAGACTCCATGCTGTGCATTCAAACATTCCAGGTAATCTCTCTCTAGCACCTGCCTCAGATGACCCTCCTCAGGTACAGACACGGCAGTCACTTGATTTTCCTGATGCTATTCCGTGAGTCTCGTCGCCCTCACTCTGAAAGGAATGGAGGCCTCTGGTGGCAAGGGATCACCTGGCATGCTACTGCGTCATGAATCAGCACTGCGAGGCACTTGTGCAGGGTACCATCAAGTGGCCACTGTGGCCAGGCGGCTTTGAGTGAGGGCTACTCACACATTCACTGGTTTTGTTGCGAAAGATACGCTTTAGGCAAACAGTAGATGACAATCCAGGACACGTGGAAGATGTAACTTCCAAATTATCTACTGTCCCTTAGGTCTTGAAAAGACTAAACAAAAACCTCTAAGAAAACAGTTCCTTCGTCATCATTAATCTCCCTAGGGCAGCCTGCAAATTTGAGGGAGCAATTTTATAATCTGTATGCATGAGAACTATGCAACTGCCGTTTCTGCTTCCTGCTAGGATCTTCCTTGTTGTTACCGGCCTGCCTGCCTGCCTCCCTTGCTTGCTTGCCTGCTTAGGGGAGCACATGAAACAGGGTTTCATGTATCCCAATCTGGCCTTGAACTCTCTATGTAAGGACACCTTGACCTTCTGATCCTCCCGTCTCTATCTCTAGGAATAAAGAGGTGCACCAGCACATCCAGTGCATAGAACGCTGGGGACGCAACCCAGGCTTTTGCGCATGCCAGACAGACTCTCTTCCAGCGGGGCCGCATTCCCAGACCTCATGTTGATATTTCCAGAAGTTCTTCAGATACACTCAAAGATGTGAATCTCAACTCTAGGAAAGAGACAGAAAATAAGGGGAGGGAAGGGAGCTTCCTAGCTTCCCGAGGAGTCCCTGGAGCACAGTCCGACGGCTCAACACACCTGAGGGTCCAGCTGGTTCAGTGGACAGCTAAGCTACTCACACCAGGACCTGCCTTCAAGAAATCCGTAACATTGCTCTTGGATCCATTTTACTTTCTTCCCAAGGCATTGCTTTCTCTGAATGCCACGGCTTAAAATCTGCATTAAAGTCTCCTAATAAATTCTCAGTGTGTTTTTTAAAAAGGCATTACTTACATCTTTCAGTATGAGGATGTGGCTTGCAGCTTTGAGGTACTGTAACTGGTGAGTCACTAAAATGGTGATCTTCTCGTGCAAAGTCTGACAGATGCACCTGCAAACAGAAGCGGCCAGGGGAGAAAGCACGTTAGCGGGGTTCTCACAACCGTAAACAGATGCTCAGGCCGTAAAGAGAAAATGACGGCACAGCAACAGTGTGGATTTTAAAAGATGTTTAAAGACAAATTAACACAAGCTGGAGAGATGGGTTAGCAGTTAACGGTAGATACTGCTCTCCCAAAGGAACCGAGTTCTGTTCTCACCACCCAAGCTGGGCAGCTCTCCGCAGCTACACTAACTTCAACTTCAGGCCATCCAAGGTCCTCTTCTGGACTCTGAGGGGACTTACACTTATGGGCATATACCCACACAGAGACACACATACAGGACTGAAAACTAATAAAAATGAATCTTAAAAATTACTACAAAAATAAATTAATAATCTGGGCTAAGTATTCAAGCCCAGTAGCAAGCACCTGAGCCTAGCTCTAACAGACTTTGAAAAGAGCCAACAGAAACGGCTATGGTTGCTAATCTTTCTTCTCAAACTTATTTTAATGATTATGCAAATTTACATATTACATGACAAAAAATGAAATTTGTGTGGCATGTGATAGATGCAGTTAAACAAAAATAGTATTCCAAAACATGACTAAAATTCTAGTTATCTTTTTTTTTATATGCATGTGGCATTCGTGTGTTTATGATGGAGACCAAAGGTCAACCTTGGGCGTATTTTTTCAGGTACCATTACCTTGTTTTGGGGGAGAGGGGTTGTTTTGATGCTGTTGTTTTTTTAAAGATTTATTTATTTTGTACAATGTTCTCCTTGCATGTATGCCTGCATGCCAGAAGAGGGCATCAGATCCCATCACAGATAGTTGTGAGCCACTATGTGGTTGCTGGGAGTTGAACTGAGGCCCTCTGGGAGAGCAGCCAGTGCTCTAACCATTGAGCCATCTCTGCAGCCTCAATTCTTGCTATCATATTGTGATATAGGAACTGCAGAAGTTGACTTACAGCATATGAAAATGTGGCTGTCGTGCTTAGATGGCACCTAGGGGAGTGACTGCTTACAGTGGACACAGATGGCGCCTGGGGACTGCTTACAATGTGTACATTAATTAATAAAAATTCTTAGGGGCTGGGGTAGATTTCAGTTGGCAGAGCACATGCCTAGCATGTACAACGCCCTGGGTTTGAACTCCAATACTGCACTACTACTACATTAACTGTGGTGGTGCATCCCTGCAATCCTAGTACTGAGGGGGTGAAGAGAGGAGGCATTAGGAGTTCAGGGACATCCTCCACTATACAGCAAGTTTGATGCCAGCCTGGGCTACATGAGACTGTCTCAAAACAGCAGCAACAACAAAAATGAATAATAAGAATAAAAAACAAGTGAATGAATGTCCTTAGAACCTTAGTAACTTTTACTGATGTACATTTACCAAGCTCTTTCCCTAAATAACAGTGGGTAGGAAGTGAATGAGGCCGCCACACCCGGTTCTGGGAGTAAATTTTCTTCTTAAGGACTAAAATTTCCAAATCCTAAAAAGGATAGCATCAATGACCTCAAGTGTCCAACCTCTAAAGTTGTAACTGTTGCCTTCCAAGTGTACCCACACGCTCACAGCAAACCCGAGAGCCCAGCCTTAGCACAGCAAGCCCTGAGCTGAGAGCCATCACCCGCAGAGCTCCTGTGTCTGCCCCGGGTTCAGCAGTCCTCACACAGAGCAACTGGCAGGGCTGGAGGCCATAACCCAGCAGACTCTGGCTGTCAGGTGGAGGTCTATGGAAAGACGTGGAATCAAGCTCTTTGAATCTCTGTCTACTCTTACCAGCTAGTTACTAGTCTCATGGAACCTTAGTTTCTTAATCTCAAAAAGTAAGGCTACTTCTCCATGAAGATAGCTTTCATACTACTGGAAGATGCTAGGCAAACCTCCAAAGAAGGGGAGCAATCCACAGTCCTACCCAGCGACACCTACACACAATGACAACCAGCACATCCTTACAGCCTAAGGCTGCAGTGGCAGCACTCGTATCTAAGCAGTGAGAGGCCACTCGCCGCTAACTGGACTAGGGGAGCTTTCAACAGGAGGGAAAGGATGCTTAGGGCTGGAAGCCCAGGCCACTACCCAGAGCTAGTGACATCCTAGTGACATCATAGATCCTGGACACATACACACAGGTAAATACAACCTGGTCAGTCTGTGTAATGTGTAAGCTGGTGTGTGTAAGCTCTCAGGGCTGATGACCATTTGGCCTTGGATAACCAGATGCTGCGCTCTTGCCAGCTCTCGGCATTGTGTAGCTGCTTGTACTTCTTTGTCTAGAGACCTCTCAAGCTTCTCTCCTTCCACGTTAGCATGCCTATTGTGGTCATCCTTGTTTAAGTCATGTTCAGGCAGCCATGTTGGTGAGGATAAATGGGTGAAGTGTCTGACATTTCTAGATGTGATCTCATGGTAACTTCCTGTTCCTCTGGCTCTAGCAATGTTTCCTTCCACTTCACAGTGATGTCCCATGAGCTCTTAGGTGCAGGAGTTGTGTTATATCAACAGAGGCTGCTGGGCACCTCACAACCACTTGTGTAGCATCATGTAGACTGACTGGGTTGTATTTATGTATTTAGGAGGGAGTGTGTGTGTGAGTGTGTGTGTGTGTGTGTGTGTGTGTGTGTGTTATAATAAAAACTAAAGAAAAAGAAGCCATAATTCTAAGAGTGAACAGGGGCACAGGAGCACATGGGAGGAGTTGGAGGGAAGAAAGAAAAGGGAGAAAAATGACATAATTATGTTTCAATTTTTAAAATATTAAAAATTATAAATAACAAAGATGTTAAGGCTACTTGTTTGAGAAACAAAGGGACAGATACGGAGAAAGGTCCAGAACACAACCACCAATGTTCGGACCCTGTCAGCTCCGCTCTCCATCCTTCCCTAGGCTGCTAGCCATTTCTGCTTCTACTTGGGGACTAAAGTCTTTATAAAAAACTAAAGTTTTTTTTTTTTGTTTTGTTTTGTTTTTTTGTTTTTTAGAACTCAGCTGTTAGCAGAACCAAGACTCCCAACTCTACGAATAATCTATGAATCCCTTCATGCACTCCATGAAGGATTAATTTTTCCCCTTCCACGCCATAATGTGGCTTAGCTCTTCTCTACGTCGTTCAGCCTGATAAACCTTACGTGGATGCGGCACCCACGCCTTCAGCTGAGTTGTCCTCTCACTCAGGGCCACCTGCCTTCATCCCTTCACGTGACTGCCTCATGGAGGTGTGAACACTCAACCCCGTGGGCTTTTACACGTGCAAGGCCCAAGGCAAAGGTTTCAAATGCTTTCTTCCTAACAGCCAGGATAATGTAAACACTTAGAATATTTTCTAACTCGTGGTTTTATACTTTCCCTTAGTTAGGTGGTTTTATTAAAAGTGACTTTATTATTTTTAAAAAGTAAAATTTCTAAGTGCACATGCATGTGTGTGGGAGTGGGAGTGTGTATGTGTGTCTGTGTGTGTGTGTGTTTGTGTTTGTGTGTGTGTGTCTGTGTGTGTTTGTATGTTTGTGTGTGTGTGTGTGTGTGTCTGTGTCTGTGTGTGTGTGTGTCTGTGTGTGTGTGTGTGTGTGTGTGTGTGTGTGTGT
>JADRCD010236944.1:8343-26941 GCA_019843815.1 Montemys delectorum
ACACACACACACACACACACACACACACACACACACACACACACACAGAGTGCTGTTCTTTCTCAACTCAGGAGGGGAATGCCATAACACTACCACAATGAGAGGACTCTAACCTTACTCCAAGGACTCTCTTGGTCTTCAGAATCCTGGGAAATTGGGATCACCATTGCACTGTGTCTTGAGTTATGATTAAGGCCAAGACTGAAATTTACATCTACTATTTCTATAATCTTGAAATGTAGGGAAATGTCTTCAATTTTCATTTATTATTTTATGTATTTGTAAGTATGTATGTGCACATAACTGTGCATGTGTGTGTCTGTGTGTGTCAGTGTATGTGTGTGTCAGTGTGTGTCTTTGTATGTGAGAGTGAGTTATATGGAAATCAGAGGTCAATTTTGAAGAGTCAGTTTTGTTGTCCCATATTGCTTCTAGAGATGTAACTCATGTTATTAGGTTTAGCAGCAAGTATCTTAACCTATAGAAATATATATATATATATATAAAAATATATATATACACACACATATATACATATACATACACATATATACATATGTATATACGTATACATATATGTATGTATATATGTATGTACATGTATATATGTATGTATAGGTATGTATATAGATATATACATTTTAAATTTTTATTGAATATTTTCTTTATTTACATTTCAAATGTTATTCCCTTTCCAGGTTCCTTTCTAAACCCTCTATCCCATCCCCCTCCCCTGCTTCTGTGAGGGGGTTCCCTCACCCACCTAAACACTCCTGCCTCCCCACCCTCGAATTTCCCTACACTGATGAAGCAGCTCTCCTCCCCCCTTGATGCCTGACAAGACCATCCTCTGCTATAAATGTAGCTGGAGCTACAGGTCTCTCCATTTGTACTCCTTGGTTGGTGATTTAGTTCCTGGGAGCTCTATGGGGGTGGTCTGGTTGGTTGATATTATTGTTCTTCCTATAGGGTGACAAACCTCTTCAGCTCCTTCAATCCTTTCTCTAACTCTCCCATTGGAGACCCCATTGGGGATCCCGCGCTCAGTCTAATAGTTGACTGTGAGCCTCTGTATTTGTCAGGCTCTGGCAAAGCCACTCAGGAGACAGCTAAATCAGGCTCCTGTCAGCATGCACTTATTGGCATCCACAGTAGTGTCTGAGTTTGGTGGCTGTATATAGGATGGATCCCTAGGTGAAGGAGTCTCTGGATGGCCTTTCCTTCAGTCTCTGCTCCATACTTTGCCTGCATATTTGCTCCCATGAATATTTTGTTCCCTTTCTAAGAAGAACCAAAGCACCCAAACTTCTTTTTTGGGCTTCATGTGGTCTATGAATTATATCTTGGTTATTCCGAGCTTTTGGGCTACTATCCATTTATCAGTGAGTGCATACTATGTGTGTTCTTTTGTGATTGGGTTACCTCACTCAGGATGATATTTTTTAGTTACATCCACGTGCCTAATATTTCATGAGTTCATTGTTTTTAATAGCTGAGTAGTACTCCATTATGTAAATATACCACATTTTCTGTATCCATTCTTCTGTTGAAGGACATCTGGGTTCTTTCTAGCTTCTGGCTATAATATATATATATATATATATATATATATATATATATGGCTGCTATGAACATAGTGGAGCATGTGTCCTTGTTATATGTTAGAGAATCTTCTGGGTATATGCCCAGTAGTGGTATAGCTGAATCCTCTGGTAAAATTATGTCCAATTTTCTGAGGAACCATCAGATGATTTCCAGAGTGGTAGTACCAGCTTGAAATACTAACAACAATGGAGGAGTGTTGCTTTCTCTCTCCACATCCTTGGCAGAATCTGCTTTCACTTGAGTTTTTGATCTTAGCCATTCTGACTACTGTGAGGTGGAATATCAGGGTTGTTTTGATTTGCATTTTCCTGATGCCTAAGGATGTTGAATATTTCTTTAGGTGTTTCTTGGACATTTGAGATTCCTCAGTTGAGAATTCTTTGTTTAGCTCTCTACCTCATTTTTACTAGGGTTATTTGGTTCTTTGGAGTCTAACTTCTTGAGTTCTTTGTATATATTGGATATAGCCTTCTATCAGATGTAGGATTGGTAAAGATCTTTTCCCAATCTGTTGGCTGATATTTTGTCCTATTGATGGTGTATATCGCCTTACAGAAGCTTTGTAATTTTAAGATGTCCCATTTGTTGGTTCTTGATCTCAGAGCATAAGCCATTGGTGTTCTCTTCAGGAAAATTCCCTCTGTGCCTATGTGTTTGAGGCTCTTCCCTACTTCCTCCTCTATTAGTTTCAATGTATCTGGTTTTATGTGAAGGTCCTTGATCCACTTGGACTTGAGCTTTATACAAGGAGATAAAAATTGGGCAATTTGCATTCTTCTACATGTTGACCTCCAGTTGAACCAGTGTCATTTGTTAAAAATGCTGTCTTTTCAATACCTGACTAATACAGATGTAGAGGCTCACAGCCATCCATTGAACTGAGTTCATAGTCCCCAATGAAGGAGTTAGAGAAATGTTCTATGGAGCTGAAGAGTTTGCAGTCCCTTAGGTCAAATAACAATATGAACTAATTAGTACCCTCAGAGCTCCCAGGGACCCAACCACCAACCAAGGACTATACATGGTGGGACTGATTGTTTTGGCAGCATGTCTATAGTAGAGGATTGCAAAGTTGATCATCAATAGGAGGATAGGTCCTCGGCCCTGTGAAGGTTCTTTGCCCCAGTGTAGGGGAATGCTAGAGCCAATAAGTGGGAGAGGGTGGGTGGCAGGCATGGGGATGGGGGAGGCAACAGGAGTTTGTTCTTGTCGTTTATGTTTGTTTGTTAGTTTGTTTGTTTTTTGGAGGGGAAACTGGGCAAGGAGAAATTTACATGTAAATAAAGAAAATACCTAATTTAAAAAAAATAATTGACAAATGGGACTTCATAAAATTGCAAAGCTTCTGTAAGGTAAAGGACACTGTCAATAGGACAAAATGATAGTCAACAAATTGGGAAAAGATCTTTATAAATCCTATTTCTGATAAAGAGCTAATATCCAATATATACAAAGAACTCAAGAAGTTAGACTCCAGAGACCCAAATAACCCTGTTAAAAATGGGGTTCTGTGCTAAATAAAGAATTCTCAGCTGAGGAATACCAAATGGCCTAGAATCACCTAAAAAAATGTTCAACATCCTTAGTCATCAGGTAAATGCAAATCAAAACTACCCTGAGATTCCACCTTATACCAGTCAGAATAGCTAAGATCAAAAACTCAGGTACTGGTGAGGTTGAGGAAAAGAGGAACATTCCTTCATTGCTGGTGGGATTACAAGCTGGCACAACCACTCTGGAAATCAGCTGGGCAGTTCCTCCAGAAACTGGACATAGTACTACCAGAGGACTCCTAGGCATATACCCAGAAGATGCTCCAACATGTAATAAGGACACATGCTCCACTATGTTCATAGCTGCCTTGTTTATAATAGCCAGAAGCTGGAAACAACCCAGATGTCCCTCAACAGAAGAATGGATACAGAATATCTGGTACATCTACACAATGGAGTACAACTCAGCTATTAAAAACAATGAATTTCTGAAATTCTTAGGGAAATGGATGGATCTGGAGAGTATCGTCCTGAGTGAGGTAACCCAATCACAAAAGAACACACATGGTATGCGCTCTCTGATAAGTGGATATTAGCCCAGAAGCTAGAAATACCCAAAATACAATCCATAAACCACAAGAAACTCGAGAAGAAGGAAGACCAAAATGTAGATAATTCATTCCTTCTTAAAAGGAGGAAGAAAATACCCAGGGAAAGAGTTGCAGAGACAAACTATGGAGCAGAGACTGAAGGAAGGACAATCCAGAGACTACTCCACCTGGAAATCCTTCCCATATTCAATCATCAAATCCAGACACTGTTGTGGACGCCAGCAAGTGCTGGCTGATAGGAGCCTGATATAATTGTCTCTTGAGAGGCTCTGCCAGTGCCCAATTTATACAGAAGTAGAGGCTCACAGCTATCCATTGAACTGAGCACAGGGTCCCCAATAAAGGAGCTAGAGAAAGGACCCAAGAAGCTGAAGGGTTCATAACCCCTTAGTAAGAAACACAATATAAACTAACTAGTATGCTCAGAGCTCCCAGGGACTAAACCACCAACCAAAGAGCACACACGGTGGGACTCATGGCTCCAGCTGCATATGTCGCAGAGGATGGCCTAGTCAGTCATCAGTGAGAGAGGCCCTTGGCCCTATGAAGGTACTATGCCCCAGTGTAGGCTAATGCCAGAGCTAGGAAGCAGGAGAAGGTGGGTTGTTGAGCAGGGGGAGGGGGAGAGGGAACAGGTTTTTTTTTTTTAATTTTTTTTTTTTTTTATTATTTTCATAGGGGAAACCAGGAAAGGAGATATCACTTGACATGTAAATAAAGAAAAAAAAGAATTTTAAAAAAAATGATATCTTTTTTCCACTGGATGGTTTTAGATCCTTTGTCAAAGATCAAGTGACCATAGGTGTATAGGTTCATTTCTTCGTCTTCAATTCTATTTCATTGATCTACCTGCTTGTCTCTGCACCAATAACATACTTATCACTATTGTTTTGTAATAGAGCTTGAGGACAGGGATGGTGATTCCTCTAGAATTCTTTTATTGTTGAGAATAGTTTTGCTATTCTGGGTTTTTTGTTTTTCCAAATGAATTTGAGAGGTTTTTTTTTTAATAACTTCATGAAAAATTGAGTTGGAATTTTGATGGGAATTGCATTGAATTTGTAGTTTGCTTTTAGCAACATGGCCATTTTTACTATATTAACCCTGCCAATCCACGAGAATGAGAGATCTTCCCATCTTCTGAGATCTTCTTCCATTTCTTTCTTCTGAGAGTTGAAGTTCTTGTCATATAGATCTTTCACTTGTTTGGTTAGAGTCAAACGAAGATATTTTATATCATTTGTGATTATTGTGAGGGATGTTGTTTCCCTAATTTCTTTCTCAGCACATTTATCCTTTGAATATAGGAAGGCTACTCATTTGTTTGAGTTAATTTTATATCTAGCCACTTTGCTAAAATTGTTTATCAGGTTTAGGAGTTCTCTGGTGGAATTTTTAGGGTCACTTAAGTATACTATCATATCATCTTCAAATAGTGATATTTTGACTTCTTCCAATTTGTATCCCTTTGAACTCCTTTTTATATCTAATTGCTCTAGCTAGAACTTCAAGTTCTATATTTAATAGACAGGGAGAGAGAGAGCAGCCTTGGCTAGTCCTTGATTTTAGTGAGATTGCTTCAAGTTTCTCTCCATTTAGTTTGATGTTAGCTATTGGTTTGTTGTATACTGCTTTTACTATGTTTAGATATGGGCCTTGAATTTCTCATCTTTCCAAGACTTTTTAATGTGAAGGCATGTTAAATTTATGTCCTTCTGGAAGTCTTCTATCATCATCATGAGAAGTAATTTTAAATCCAAATCTTGCTTCTCCAGTGTGATGATGTATCCAGGACTTGCTATGGAAGGAGATCTGGGTTCTGACGATGCCAAGTAACCTTGATTTCTATTGCTTATGTTCTTATGCTTGCATCTTGCCATCTGGTTATCTCTGGTGCTACCTGCCCTTGCTGTCTCTGACTGGAACCTTCTCTTCCTGGGATCCTGGTTGTGTCAGAACTCTTCAGAGTCTAGCTGTCTCTGTGATCCTGAGATCCTGGGTGTGTCAAAGCTCCTCACAGTCAAGCTGCCTCTGGGAACCTGAAATCCTTGTATGACCAAGCTCCTGAGACCCTACAATCCTGGGTATGTGAGAGCATCTGGAAGTGGAGCTTCTTCTGGATGTTGTGAGACTAGGTACAGAGCTAGAGCCAAAGGTTCGCTAAGGGCACTGGCTCAGACCAGAAGGAACTAGAACTACATTTTAAGTTCCTTTCTTTCAATAATTGATACAAATGACTCGGTTGAAAGGCAGTAGAAGTCACATAAAATGACACCTATTACTTCAACCGAGTTCTTCATGCCTATACAACTCATAACATTTTTTGTTGGATTGTTGGGTCTGGTTCATGTTATGGTACTTAGTAGTTCTACATGGAAGAAATTTAAAAAAAAAAAAAAAGCACTAAAGGCAAACTTTTCCTAAACATGGAACATTTTAGCAAGGGATGTGGATAACCACATTTCTCTGGACTCAAGGCTTTAAGAAATAGTTATACTCAGAGAATGACACTTTCAAACGCCAGTTTGTCTAGAATAAGTAATCAGAGACATTACACATGTATTGTCTTTTGTAATTTTTTTCAGCTATAAAGGAAGTGATTTTAAGGTGCCAGTAATAAACTGTAAGAATAAATCAACATGAGAACATAAGTCTGTTTTATTTTGACAATCTAAGTGTCAATCCCACCTGTAGTCATATGATGACAATGTATTCAGCAGTTATAAGATACAAAAGAGTTACTCAAAACATTGCATCAATGAGAATAGCCATTGAAGTCCCAACAATTCTGAGAGAGAACAGGGGTATGCATAGTATGTATGGAGAGCATATTAATACAGAAGAGGAGCAAGAAAACTCTCTCTCTTTTTCTCATTCCCTCACTCTCTTTGATAGCAGACCCAAGTTCAGAACAAGAAGATAGCTTAAAAAACAAGATGGGGCTTTTCTTGGACTTTAACTCATTAATAAATACATTATCAGTTCACATTAGTTCCATAATATAAAATATTCATCAAAGATCCACATAATTTATTCTGAGTACAGGCTCTTTTCTTATTTACTATGGAGTCCCTTACATTGTTCTTAACTTTATAGTAGTGTAGAAGTGATGCCCACTCAATAGCAATCATAGTTTGTCTTTTGAATGTTGATTTTTCCTTCAAGTTAGTGACTTGCAGTACAATCCTCTCTTTCAGTACTGGACAGTGGCAGGGTCCCAGGTTCCTTGGCAGCCAAGTGACCAAGAAGGCAAAGAAAGGATGCTTGTTACATTAGGTGCAGTATATGTATTTTTAGCTATGATACTTTTACCTTGAGTTAGGTTTATCCAGCTACAATCCCATGCCTTTGTATTGGTGTTATTGATTACTACCAATGAGAAAGATGAAGATGCTAAAGTATTAGCACCACTTGTCTTCTGTGTTCTTCTACTGCCATGGATCAGATACCGAATATCTCCCAAAGGTCTGTATACTAAAGGCTTAGTTGGTAGCATATGGTGTGACTGGAAAGTGGCACAATCCTTAGATTATAGGCCTAGCAGAAGGAAGTTAAATGACAGGAAATGTGTACTTGTAGGGGATATTGAAATGCCATGTTTTCCTTTGCTTCCTGCCTACCCTCAAATGAATAGGTCTTTTCTATCATACATTCTTTCCCAGAGACAGTGTGGCACAATGGGTCCAAAACCACAAATTGAGTGAGCAAAAATTCAAACCTCTGAAATTATGAGCCATAAAAAGTCTAATGCATTCTCTTACAATAACAGAATGATGACTAATATGGAAATCTTAATAAGGATTATAAGCATGGGGTCTTATTATTCAATCAGAAAACTTTTGCCAAGGAGAGGCACTCACAAGATATTTGGAAGGTTGACCAGCAACAGAAGTGAGAATATAGTGTTCCTGAAAGATATACGTGGCCACATTATCACTGGTAGACAGTGGAGGTTTGCTTAATTTGGGTGCATCTACTAGTGACTCACTCATTGTGATGATTCATAGAGTGGAGATGTTGGTAGATGTTACTGATTATTATGTTGTAGGTTGGCTTCCTAGAAGCTGTTAGCTTTCCATCCACCTCCATCAGAAATCTAATGGGATTGTCATTTTCTACATAAAACACCTTTCTCCTTGCAGTCCTGCAAGTGATTTCCATTTTCCTGACAAGATTATACCAAGGAACAAGTAGCTACTAGGATGAGTGAACAGAAATTCTTAGGAAGAAGTAAATGTTCATTGAAGAGAGGATATCTGTGGGATTTTTATCAAGGATATGGGGTGTAAGGTTGCTGCTACTACTCTACAACTCAATTTTATCACTTTAGGATATTTAGGTAAACTGTCATTTTACAAATTAAAACATGACTGTGCCATCAACTTCGCTTGATCATTTTTCTTTAATACAAAATAAAGTAGTTCCTACCTCTCATTTGTCTGCTCCTATATGTATAACATATATAGGTATAGATAACCTCTCTTTGTTTACTAGCTTTTAAAGACTTTCATGTTACTTATTTTTCTGTAGCTTTTAAACTCAATCAATCTGACTCCTCTTTCCAGCTTTTCCAAAGTAGGGAGAAAAACTCCCATCTATTACACTTCAGTAGGTAGACTTCACTTACATCACAGACACACATAGAGGGCATTTAATCAAAGATTTGCTGAATTTAGACTTTTTGATAGAAGCTCTGGTTTTCAATCTTCTTGCTGAAAGGATTTCACATATTTCTATCATTTATACCTGAATCAGCATATACAACTGTTGTTTATTTGACACTATCATTGTGAGACCCATGTCTTGATTAAAATTCATCTTCATTCCATTCTTCAAAGCAATTTTAACTGGATTGTGGTTAACTATAAGACTTTTCCCATGTCCATAAGAAAGACTATCATTCCCTCTATCCTCAACTAAAACTATCTCCAGAGCAGTGATCATATCCTGAAAATATTAGGACCTTACTGAATCTTTGCTCTTTAGCCTGTCAGTTAGTGTACAATGTGCTTATCACAGTAGAAGTTTGTATACTCTGTGAGACATATTCACATCTCCAAACAAAGAATGGGAACCAGATTAGCCATAGGCACATGATGATAAGTCTTATACCAAATAAATGCAATGTAACCAAAATGTCCTAGCAAGTCCATATTTTCCTTCTGTGGAAATGAATGCATTTGGTTGTTTAACACCAAAACCTGGACTTTTGTAGCATTTTCTGAGCAAAATAATTAAAACAACATCTCTGTTTCATAGAAGTAAATTACAATATTAGGTTTAGACAGGTAGATTAACAACAAATTGAGGTCCATTGATATTTTATTTTTTTTCTTTTGGTCATTATAGCTCCCTAGGGCAATCAAGTCTCACTTGTGGTGGTAACCAGCAAAATTATTCAAATATTTTTCTCCAATATGTACCTTTTTTAGTTTAACTTATAGAGACTTATATAATGATTTATTACATCATGTCTATTTAAACATATATGAAAACTATATTTTTAAAAGACTATGTGAACCTGAAATTAACCATTTTTAAAATATCTGCCATGCATGTGAGCTCTGTTTTATCACTAGTCAATATTTAAAGGCAAAGCATAGCTAGAAAAAATATCCTCTTATAATTTTATTATAAAAGATTTTTCATATGACCTTCAAAACAAATTTTATTTTCTCTTTGGCAGGTTATATTCAAATGTCTTTATATGACCATTGCTTTTAATATATATATATATATATATTTATATATATATATATATATATATATATACATATATATGTATTTACTTTATATATATATACACATATATATGTGCATATATATATGAACAATTCATCTTTTAGTATAAGTGTCTCTATCATTTCAGTTTCATTTTCTTTCACTTACATTCTACACAGTACTCTCTCAACCTACAATCTTTCCTAAAGAATTACAAAAAAAAAAAAAATCCATGTTTGTATGAACTAAGCCTAATGCACAAAGACAAGTACCTCATGTTCTGTTTCATATGGAGAAACTAAAATGTTAACCAAAAATAGAATAATCATTACAAGGCATTGGGAAGAAGAGAATGGATAGGAGTGACTATATTTGATCAGTGCATACCATATGCAAGTGTGGAATATGATAATAAGCCTCATTAATATGAATGATTTTTACATGTTGACACACAAAACAGTTGCCCACATGAGAAAGCAAGCTTCGTTAAAGCAGTAGGTAATGACTCCATTACCTAGATATAGAAAGTGTGTAAAATGAGGTGATGTAGCGAAGTTAATGAAGCCTAGTATTCCACTCTGAGATAGCTTCTTTTTGAAATGCTGATGTTCCCTCAATAGCCCTTGATGTGGAATCTTTTGACATTTGCTCCAAAGAAGAACAGGAATATCAACCAATACAGTAACACAGACCAAGAGATTCTTTTGGATTTCATAATCTTTTTGACTTTGTGATATTGGTACATTTATAAGAAGATAACTTTGGGAAAGGTATAAATAGAAAGTTTATGTATGCTTTATATGTGTCTTATACATAGAATCTACAGTAAATTTCATGCTATGGTTTAAATAACTTGAACATGAAAAGAGTTTGTTTCATGGTGTGGAATTTTCAGCATATAATATCATGTCTGACTTTCAGGATTTCAGGTTTGAAAAAAGTTATAGTTTCAGATTTTCATATTAAGTTCCAGATACATGGGTGTAGTTTTATTGCTATTGTTTTTTAAAGAAACCACTCTATTGTAAGTCTGTAAGTTTGAATAATTTCTGTCCATATCATAACAGATGAACTATAGCCTCCCTTGAGTGTGAACAACCAATTTTTAAAAATGCCTGAGAATACTACTTCCCATCAGATAGTTTAGGGACAAAAGAGATGCTGCTGTTTTATCTTCTGTTTATTTTTAACTCAGTCCACTGTGCCTCATAGCTCTTAAACAATGGCCACATGCCTTCCATGCCTATGTGATACCTATCATAGAATGTACCCTGGGTTGAAGCTTCAGTGAACTATGGCTCTCTATCCTTCCTAGAAAGTAGATATTTTCATTTCCATGTTTTCATACACCTAAGCTAGAGGACTATTTTTATTTCTCTATTAAATTTACTACACTTTTTGTGAGCACTCCGTAGCCTCAGTAATAGTGTCAGGCCTTAGGACCTCCCCTTGAGCTGGATTGATCCCACTTTGGGCCTGTCACTGGGACCTATCATGACTTCCCTCTAGAAGACCCAACAAGTAGCTGAAAGAGTCAGATGCAGATATTTGCACACAACCAATGGACAGAAGCTGCTAACCCATGTGGTTGAATTAGGGAAAGGCTGGAAGAAGCTGAGGAAGAGGGTGACCCAGTAGGAGATCCAGCAGTCTCAGTTAACCTGGACCCCTGAGATCTCTGGACCACCAGCTAGGCAGCATACACTAGATGATATGAGGCCCCCAACACATATATAGCAGAGGACTCCCGGGTCTGGGTTTAGTCAGAGAAGATGTATCTAACCCTCAAGAGACAGAGGCCCTAGGGAAACTAGAAGTCTGTTTGGGTGGGGGTTGGGGAGTGGGTACGTCCTTGTGGAGACTGGGGGGGGGGGGGTAGGGAGAAAGTAAGGGATGTGGAACAGTTGGAGGGTGAACTGGGCAGGGAATAAAATCTGGAGTATGTATAAATAAATAAATAAATAAATAAATAAATAAATAATAAAATGAAAAAAATTACTACACTTTAGTAGAGGGAAGTAAAGAGAAATATAAATATACCTTTAGGTACAGCAGAAAACCATTAGGAGCAGAAATCTGGATATAACTTGTTACCACATCTTGTTCTCTAGCAGGGACCAAGTAACAGAAGGCATAAACCTTTTCTTGGAGTTTTAAGACCTCATCTGTACAGAGTATGCAAGATCCCCACAGGACTCACTCATGAGCCAAACTTAGCCACAATATCCTGGGGAACAGATGGGTGATGACTCTCTACAGAATCCCTTGTACAGAGTCAAGTATAATCCCATCCCTAGTTCAGCTTCAGACAAAGATCATGGAGATCTAGGGAAGTCAACGTAGGTATCTAATGGATGTGTGACTTTGCTTGATCTGTGCAGACAGAGATTTAAGAGTTTAAATTGAAGACAACAGGCAGTTAAAGTAGGTTTGTGCAAATGAATTTGCTATACATAACAACACCTCTGCTTTTGAAGCAGCAAAGTAGAACCACCCTTGTAAGAATGACAGATCATTAAGAGTTCATCCATTCAAAACCCCTGTTCTTTCCTGGAGTGCCCATGCCCATGTATATAATTAAGTGTGCTGTTGAAAGTGCAAGCTCTGTTGTCAACAATTTCAGTTGTCTCTATAGCATCTGGTTGTATCTGCCACTTATTTCTGGGCCTGGGAGAATCACACAGTCCTATGCCACAGTGCCCTAAGACAAATCAGTGCTCCAACCAAGATTCTAATTGCATACTCAGTTCTAAGGCCCCTGGAGGCTTTGCAGTCACACACTTCCTTTATTTTCATAGAACATAGTCTCAACTTGTTTTTACACAATGTTGGCATCATCCCTATAAGTAATAGATTCAGCAATGTGTTCACACAGCAAACAAGGGGCTTCATGTGTGACAGGGAGAGGAGATGTGGTCAGAAAATATTTCAGCTTCAAGAATTTGCCATCAAGAATCATGATGGTGAAAACAGACTGAAAGACCTGAGAGAGTCTGTCACTGCTGTGGCAACACACATATTTTTGTAGATATAAATTGAACAGCCTGCCTGTGATAAGATCTAGCTAGAATAATATCTCCCTTAGCCATCAAAATCATCAAAGAGAAAAAAAAAGAAATGCAAAAACTAGGAGTCGTGAAAGGGGTTTACTTATCCTGATTTTTTTTTTTATTACGTGACAAACCATATGATGTACAGTATTGTGGGTGTAATTTACTTACTGCCGGCAATAGACCCATGAAGCCAATTTTCATATCTTACCAATTTTAGATAAATATGATATCATTAATCAAAAGTGAAGAAGGATGGAAATATTTTGTTGAAATCATGCCTCAGTACAGGTTTCAATGTAAAAACAACCCAGAAGATAAATTTTCATCTTACCATCTTCCCCTTTTAGACTTCAGAGGGAAATTCTTTCCCTGTCTTGTACTGGTCCGGGTGATAAACTCCTACTTTGAAATCCCTTTGGTTGCCAGCTACATCTATCCCTCTCCATTCAATGCTATTGTTCAGAAGCTAAAGCTGAGGGACCTCCTCCCAACAAAGCAATGCTTCTTACTGTACTGGCTCTTTAGCCACCACAGCCTCTCTCTGGGAACTGTTATTTCTTTCTCTACTCCTTGCCTCCCTTCCCTTTGTGGCTGCAGATATTTGTTGACAAAAAAAAAAAAAAACCCAAGTTGGCATATTTAAAGTTGAAGTATGAAGTTCAAGAGGTTACCTGATGAATACCTCTTGGTTTCTTAGACATACTCTGATCTTACACTACATGGAGCACCTGACAGCCTTAACCTCCTGGACTCATATCCTGCTGAGGTTTCCTAATTGACTCTTTATGTAAGGGAAACTCTCTTGCTCCCCTAACTGCTCAGAACAACCTAGGAAGTGCTCCCCAATCCCAATGTAGTTAGAGGCATCATGTTAAGTCTGTTGCTTCCTTTCCATACTTGTGCGACTGGGTATGGCAGCTGTTCTAGTCCATGCCTACAGATAGTAAGCTACCACAGGGAAAGATACCTGATGCTGCCTTAAAATGTTAGGCTTGAAACATGTTTTTTCCTAATGATCTTTCCATCACCAGAGAAAATGGTTAAGTGAAAGAGGCTGTTGGTAACTCAGCAGAAAGTCTAGTGTACCTGAAACAACATCCTAGAAGTCAATGCATTTGCACATTCTTAGAGGGAGTCTTGCATTTGGTCACCTGCCTGTTGCTAAGGTAACTCCTTGCTCTCTTATTATTCTCTGTGTAGCAACGATAGTGGACATAAAATCCACTTTGTGAAACAGCAAACATCCATGGGTAATTTGAAGCTCTGAAATCTTAGGCTCACAAATAAATCTGACACCTTTCACACAATCATGCAACTGTCACAAATGCCTGCACTAGAAATGTATCTTTCTTTTATAAAGTATTCCCAAGAAATAAACTGACATATAGATTTGAATTCCATTAAATATTCCTAAACAAAAGAGGGGATGTGAGCTTTAGAACAGTTATATTTGGAAAGAAATGATGGAGCATTAGTTCTAAGAGAAATGAGCTCCTAACAATATTAAGATGTAATGTCAGACAGTACAAACTTTATTCAGCAGGTGATCAATAAGTGTTCATTTGTCTCCTGTTCCCAGGAAGTATCAACTAATTGAAGCCAAGCCTCACGGTTCTTCTAATAGGTGTCACAACTGCCCCTGATGGCAGTAGAAAATGGCTGATAGGCTTTTATGATGTTCCTACTCTAATGCTATGAAATTGGCCAAGTGGTCCAATCACTAAAGATAAAATGAAAAGTCAATGTATGCTGCCTCACCGTTTCTAGCTGGTCCCATAAGTACATCTATGCATGAAGAAAATGATACCTTGTTGGAGAAACAAGAACCCTAGAGAAAGAGATATTCCAGCTTGTTTGATATTGTAATGGGGCCTTTTTGAAACCCTTACCTGGAAACTCTTCGCACACAATTTTAGTATGTTTGGTTTTATTTTCCTATTAGGATAAATTACTCTGACAAAGACATCTTAATGGAGAAAGAGTTTATGTGGCTCCCAGATTAAGTTACATTCTATCTTCATTGGGGAAGTAAAGTACCCACAAGTTTAAAGCAACTTGCCCATCACCTCCGTAGTCAGGAAGCAGAGATCAGTAACTGCTTCCTAGTGCTCAGCTTGTTTTCTCATTTTTATATAATTCTCTGCTGAGAAAATAGTCCTACTTGTAATCAAGATGTATACTCTCACATCAATAAGTCTAACCAAGGCAATCCCTGACAGGCATGCCTTATTTCTAGATTCTTTTGACAATTAACACTACCCACCACAAGGTGCATGCTGAACTGACTGCCTTCAAACAAAGGCTTAAGAAAAGAAGAGATCTGATATTAATTGTTAGCAGCTTGTATTAATGTCAAGGGCTTCATATGTATTTTTATCTAGCACTTACTCCACACAGCAACTGAAGCCCCAAAACCAAGAGCAAGTTTGCCCAGCCATTCCACTGGCCAAGAAATTTAATTGTTTATATGTGTAATAGACCCATTTGTACTTCCTGTTTGTATCAATATAAGAAAATCCATCTTCTAGTTTCAATGTCTCTATGTGATGCCTTGTTGACTAACTCCAGCCTATGACTGGAAAATGAAAATCCCAAGACAAGAGATTATCTGGTAAGTTCTCCTTTTCCAGTTCAAAGATAGCTGTCTTCTATGGGTCTCTTCATATAGTCACTAGTGGAAAAGCAAGGGAGATCTCTATAGTCCTGATTATAAGGCCATCTTCAAAACTCAGTCACCCCAAATATTTCCCACATTTGAGTACCATCACATTGAGAATAAGGATTTCAATATCTGACCCAGAGGTCTTAATTAATAGAAATATTCATCCCATAAAAGTTTTATTTTAAAAATAAACAACAATATCCAAAAACAGCCTTAGCCTCAAATACAGAGCCTCCATACACATATTGTGACAAACACTATTAGCAATAGCATTCAGAGAATTCTAATATTGTCTTACTGAGGATTTCTATTGCTGTAATGAAACACTATGACTGAAAGCAAGCTAGGGCGAAAGGGTTTAATTTGGCTTCCACTTCCACATTGCAGTCCATCATTGAGGGAAGCCAGAACAGGAGCTCAAACAAGGCTGGAACTAGGAGGCAGGAGCAGACACACAAACCACAGAAGGGTGCTGCACACTGGCTTTCTCCCCCATGCCTTGCTCAGCCCTATTGGCTTCTCCCACATCCTGTACTCAGCCTACTTTAATATAGAACACAGGACCAGGAGCTCAGGGGTGGCCCCACCCACAATGGGCTGGGCCCTCCTCCACTGATCATTAACTAAGCAAGTGCCTACATCTGGATTTTATGGAGGCCTTTTTTTTTTTTTTTTCAGTTCAGGCTCTTTTTTCTTTCATGACCCTAGCTTGTGTCAAATTAACATGAAAACTAGCCAGTACAAATGTGAATTGTAGTCTTTTGGACACTTTAGCATGGCAGCCTGAGAAAACAGTTTCCCCAGGACTGTCTTTTTAGTATTATAGAGAAATAGTTGGGCTACAGGAGCCTGGGAGGACTGCAGAGGTCGTGATAGTGCTTGGACTCTGGCCTGTGAAAAAAATTTTGCTGATGAGGTCACTCTGTGTAAAGCATTTTTCTGGCAACAGACCAAAGAGATGAAAAGAAGACATATTGGGAATATGCTTCATGCTACATTGATACTTGATATTTGAATGTCTGTATGTTCTCTAACATACTGGGTCATGTAAGTAGGCACAAGAATCAACAATCAAGACCCAATAGATTGTTTCCCCCAAAGGCCTCATCTTCTTGAACACTTGGTTTTTCCTACTAAATTGACATCTTCATGTTTCTTTAATGTCCTCTTGTATCGTAAGACCACATTACTGAGGAAGAAGGTCAGACATCATCTTGGAAGAAGCAGGTAGATAGATATCAGGCATGCTCAAATCTGATAAATGTTTATGCAAAATATTCGGCCTGCGTTTTCATTCTTAATAAGGAAATTTTCCATAGCTTTTATACATTTCTCAAAATAATTAAGACCTAGAAGAGTATTAGCAACCCAGAGTCTGAAGTGGCTAAATTCATTTCCATGATTTACACTTGGCCATGTCAGTTCCTTACTGGTTGGTCATTTACAGGATTTGCTAGTAGGCTTGATATTCAATTGCAAGGATAACTGAAACAGTTATTATTCCTCACTTACTCAATTTGAAATTATTTTTCCTACAATCCAATGTCCCTATCCAGGCTTTATGTTTATCTGTGTGTGAACATACCTGCTGGCTCAAATTATCACTCAAAAGATTTTGGGTTTCTCATTCTGGAAACATTGGTGGCAACAAAGCATATATTTTTATCTCATCACAAACACACCAGACACTTCTAACAGGACAGGTTCGCTTTCTAAATAAAACACTCTTACACGTGTCATAGTCCCCAATAACAGAACAGTTTGTCATCTTCAGCTTGCATGCCCTCGTCCCCTGGAAGGTATTTGCCACCTAGGAAAGGATGCCTGCACCAAAGACTAGTTGCTTGAGTCTGTGCTGCGCAATGGTCCCATTGTAACTCTTTGTAATTTACAGCCATACCCAGATTCCAAAACTATTTAAATCGAAGGAGAAAGCTCCTACCAGGTACACTGAAAAATGTTGACAGAATCCTCTCCTGTAATAAACTTCAAAACCCAAGGCACAAAGTAGTGCAATGTACAGGTGATTTCTTTTTCTTTTCTATTTTGCCTACAACCTAATATTTTTGTAGTTTCCACTGGAAAAATAGAATAGTATAGTTGCCCAGTGGGATGCATTTCTCTGTTCAAGAGCTCTCACAAGATGCATGGCTCCATCACACCACTTCCTGGCTAATGAAGAAAGAACGAATTTGACCATACCAATGCATCATTTTATAGTATTCATCCTCACAAAAAATATTTGTAGTTGTTTAATGACCCCCATAGATTTGCAGAAAGTTTCATTAGTCAGTGATACCTTAAATGGGCAAAGACATCATCAAAGAAGTTAGAGTCATGTCAGAGGCTAAGCCAAAACTGGATCCCTAGAATATGTTTTCCTTATTTTTTTATTTAATACAATTAAAATTTAATCAACATGCAATTCCATTACTCTCAGTTCCCTTTTTTCCTTCAAAGTACCCCTTATTTTATTCAAATATCAGTGCTTATACCATTAACTGTCTCATGTCTCCAATTCAACATTAACAGATCCTTAATCACACCTTCATCAGAAATCTCAGTTTGGTTTCTACAGTTCAAGGGGAAAAATGAAATTTAAATGGACTCTTTCAAATGTTCTAGGTGAGGTAATTTTTGGGTTAGTATGGATCTAAAACAAACATTGTACCCATAGAAGAAGACTTTATCTTTTCTGAAATCCCAAATAGGGAAAGATATTACAAAAGAAGTTTTATTTTCACCTCTCATGGGATGAAACCAAAAATGACTTTATGGCTATTCTTCTGATGGAATTAAGGTATCCCTACTACTAAAATCAGAGTCCCAGATCCTCAAAACACCATTCCTGTAGTACCCTGAACACCCTACCTATGGACCTACTGTCTGGCTCTTTATCTTTCATCTTCTTCTTGGCTACTGACTCTGACTTCTCTTCCTAATAACACTGTAAAAGTAAAGAGAGTTATAAAGAGAGGAGAGAATAGGAAAAGAGAGTTTAAGGAACATTAATTTGGTGATCTGTTCATGTGTAGGCTGTTCATCTATCCTATGTGTAGGCTATATTTCAGGGTACCCTGAAACAAGCAAAACCTCTTCTTTACACACTGGTAAGAACTGCTTTCTATTGCACATTTTATTAAGCCATGCACTTCAGACAACTCTGTTTACAACATGGTAAGAAAGAGTTACTTATTGAATAGAAGGTATTTCCATGATTTCCCACCTCTTTTTTCAAGGATCCCTTTCCTGATTATGTTCTAATAAGAGCAGTAGCACTGCTCAATTCAGGACACACCAAAGATCCCTACTCCTTTCGCCTCCTCCGAATTCCTCTCTAAATGACAGTACAGGAACTTGAGCTCCTGGAGCAGGAGCTCCATTGCCTTGCTAGAGAGGGGAGGAAGCACATTTGTGGGTATTAATAACCTTGCTCTTTTTGTAAATTAATGT